>ML274142.1:0-119857 GCA_005239495.1 Nicotiana undulata | reverse complement strand
GGGGGTGGGGTAGGGTGTGTGTATGGGGGGGGGGGTTGTACTTGTTTAATGGCTGTTTCAAGATTTACAGTAGGTAGATTTCTAATCCTTGTTAAGTTGTTATCTTTATGTGAGATTAGTGCAGTTTTCACTTTGTTGTCTATATGTTAAAGTGGCATGCATTTTCTTTGCAAACTGTTTCTTTGTAATTGATATTGAAATATATCATCAGTGAATCTTGTGTCCAAAACTTGCACAAGATAGAAATAAGGTATGCGTATACATTATTCGTTTCAGGCTCATTTGTGCGATTTCACTGCGGGCCACTTGGTTTGTTGTTGTTGAGTCCAAAATGTTAATTTTATTTTTCACTCACAAAATTTAATTTTTTTCCCAAATAAAATATATGTTCAAAAGAATAGCCTACTAGACACTTCTACTTGTTTGGATTTGACGTCCCGGTCGTCCACTTTATGAAGTTTCAACCAAATACCTGAACTTGATCAAAACATATGTTTTAAACATTTCTGACACATCGTGTTGCTCACTCGAGTAGACATGGAAGACATATCAGATCCACCTCAGTTAAATTAAACCACGACATTATTTATTTTTATAAAATATTTACTTCTCCTTCTCTTCCTCTTACGCAGTCAACCACCATCCTCTATGCCTTCTTTTCCTCTGCTTCTGCCTCCCCGGTCAACCATTGGCCACCGATTTCCTCTCCCAAAACCAAAACAATGAGCGGACTAGGGAACATAGAACAACAAGCAACATCACCGGCCGAAAAACCTACTATGTTCATTGTCTCCATAGAGCAAGACACCAGAAAGAACAAATTGCGGGTACCATCTTAAAATACTGCCACATAGACCTAGTCAACGATCAGAGGGATTTGAAATACGGACTTTGAACTATTATAAGTGTCTGGATGAAATTTCATTGAATATAAGGACCGAGATGACAAACGCGAACAACTACTAATGTCTACGATACTATTCTGTTTTTTTTTTTCTTCTTCAAGTTTTAATCAAATTTATGTCCAAATGTCTACCAAGTAGTGAGACTGCTTGAGACTTGATGGTTACTGCTGAAGTGAGTATGTGCTGGAGCTCAAGGTGAAAGGCACAAAATTTGGATAAGGGGATAATGAGGTGAAAGTAGAGTGGATTATGAGAAGTTTTCTTGGACACAAACATCACGTGTACAAACTAGATAGTCTTTGTCTGAGGATATAATGATTCCTCTTTATCTTTAAAATTCATATACACATTTCTTTGTCGAGTTAACTTAGAAAGGGTCCTACTTGTAACTAGAATCTTGACAATGTCTCAGGTGTAGTTGAAGGAAAGCTGTGATTGCATTCTATGAAGAACATTAATGGTTTTTGTTGAAAATTTTCAAAATATATGAGTTTTCCAGATTCAGTTTTCGATTTTTTTACAAAAGATGTCTTTTATAACCATATGATGTTCAAAACGTATTGGCCAGATAAGATTCATTTAAGGGATAAGAATTCAGTACAAGGAATTTCTGTATTCCCATAATTCGAATTCGAGACATTTGATTAAATGAAAGAATCGCATTCATTTCACGGGAAACATTGTTTGTTTGACCTCTGTCTTTGAAACCTTTCAACTTTGCAAACAAATGAGAGTTGTGATTTGTATAAAAATTACAATGATTTTCAAGATTGATGCATAACTTACCACTTACCTTCAATTGAACAGCTATTATATAATTAGACTCAACTTATTTGAAATTGTAGCGTCATAGTAATTGCCGGAAATAACCTCATTACCTTCGTGAGGGGTAAGATCTGCGTGCGTATTATCCTCTTCATACTTCGCTTATAAAATTATATTGAATGTTGTTTTTGTTGAGTGTAATAGTTGTTGTCCCCGAAAAGATGAAGAAAAATTCACAAGAACCTCTTATGCTTGGATGGTTTTTCAGTAATGCTACTCCCGAATTTTAGTAGTGTGGAACCATTTGACATTAACCACTAGATGTGTCATCCTCTCTATCTCATATGATATATTCTATGGAACATTAAGCTTCTCATTAAATATGCTTAGAGACAAATTAGAATTTAAAGAAAATGGGTAAGTATTGTTTTAACGTAAATAATTTGTCAATCATTTGGGGTGGCCGAATTGGTTGAGCAGGGGACTTCTAAATTTACTTGTATACCCCCTCGATCCAGCCCATCGCACGCACTACTAGAAAATAGCATATTTTTGACCTTCAAAACGATCGTAAATCAGTCGGAAATTAAGATTTTCTCATGGATTACCGATCAAAAAAGGTTGGTCGGAAAATACATGGTCGCAAATATTTTGCGACTGAATCAGTCGAAAAATTCCGACGGATTTGGTCGCAAACTGAAAAATCAAAGAGGCGCGACTAAATTCGTCGGAATTACCAGCTAATTTCGTCGCAATTTTAAATACTAAAAGAAATACATAATTAATTTTTCCTACCAAATTAGTCGGAAATTTAAATAATAAAATTAATATTTAATTTAATTTTCCGATTGAACTAATCATACATTTTGAAAATAAATTAATTATAAAATTCAAAAATTCATTAATTTGCGCCCGATTTGGTCGCAAATCTGGAAAATTTCTGAAAAATTTGTGGCTGAATCGGCCCCAAATCTGGAAATTGTTTTGCCGAATTATGTTGTATTTTCAAATATACCACCTGCCAAATAAAACAACCAATAAACACCTAATTTGTCAACACACCATTTATCATAACACACTAAACTATATATTTACTACAAATCGAACACTAACATTTATAATTAACAATCCAACAATCAAACAACAAACATCATCAACCAATTATCAAAATGCTATCTGTCATCACCCAAATCAAACCCAGATCGTGATGGCGCCTATCGTGATACAAGGCAAGCCTATTTCCCAAAATATTACTACCAAATTTATTGTAAGAATTTAATAAATCATATCTAATATTTGAATTTCTCATAAACAATCTAACTCTGAATATTAATAATATAAAAATACGAAAACGAGTCCCAAACATCAGGGTGTCACTACGCCATGAGCGTCTAAAACTATGAACTAAGATATATAAACTGTCTAACCGTCAATCCAGTCCAAAAGAAGAAATAGATGATAAAAGGAGTAACAAGGTCTTGCGGACGCCAGCAGCTACCTTGCAGTCTCCAAAGATAGCCGGCCTAAACTCAACGATCGCCGCGCTCTAACTCCCTGGAGCTGCACATAAAGTGCATCGTGTGGTATGAGTACAACCGACTCAGTAGTAATAGAAATAACTAAGGAACTGAGTAGTAGTGACCAGTTAAGCAAAACAATCCAATTATTTCTTTGCACAGTTAAGGATAAACAGTAGTAAGCAGGTAATTTTCATAAATCAACAAATACTACAGGGCCATTAGAAGGTAAATGCAACAATAGCAAAATTAAATGAAACCTCTCAGCAATGTCACTCCATCACTCGACCCTCAATGCACACACTCAATAGGTACCTGCGCTCACTAGGGTGTACAGACTCCGGAGGGGCTCCTACAGCCCAAGCACTAAGCACGGACAACTCACGTGTTGCACAGACAACTCACGTGCTGCACGAACAACTCACGCGCTGCACGGACAACTCACGTGCTATAATCAAATATCTCACAACAGTCCCTCGGCCTCACTTAGTCATGTACCTCTCTAGCCTCACAATTCTCAACAAATAAGGGAACACAACCCAAATCAAGTATTACAGCATATCAACAAAATAATAGAGACTGAGGTAAACATGTACAAGAATTTATATGACTGAGTGCAAATAATGTGAGCATGAATAAAACGTAAGCATGATCTCTAACATGAAGGCAGACAAGTTCAACAACATGTAAATACATAACACAGATAATGGCTATTAGGCCTCGTAGCCTCACGGGACGGACCAAGTCTCAATCCCTTGCGGCGTACAACCACACGCCCGTCACCTAGCGTGGGTATCACCTTCAAACAGTCACATGATATCAAATTCTCCGGGTTTATACCCTCAAAGCCAAAGTTAAAATTGTTACTTACCTTAACAGCGTAAAATCCTACTCCGGGATGCCCTCGTCTCTGGACTCGGTCTCCAAAATCTCCGAATATATCCATAACCAAAATAATACTATAAACATAGGCTAAAGAAACGAATTTCACAAAAAAAACTACAAAAAATGGCCAAAAATCCGAAATAGGCTAAAACCTGGCTCCCGGGCCCACGTCTCGAAACCCGTCAAAATTTGCATAACTAGAAAGCTCGTTCCTTCCTGAGTCTAACCATATAAAATTCATCAAATTCCAACCCCGTTTGGTCCCTCAAATCTTCATCTCAAACTCTCAAAAACTCAAGCCCTAACTCCCTCAACTTCACCCTAAATTCCTACCAATTTCATGACTAAACAATGGGAAATCATTATAAACACACGTAAATAAACCTAGGTCGCTTACCTCACTGATTTCTCTGATTTCTCCCTTGAATTTCAATGCCCAAAGTTCAAAAACCGGCCAACAATGGTGAAGAAAGGGCAAAAGTTCGCGAAGTGTGGCTTATATAGATTCTGCCTAGGGGTCTCGCACCTGCGGACCCCATCTTCACACCTGCGCAACCGCATCTGCGGTCCTAGGAACGCACCTGCAACTTTCACTTAATCGTCCACTTCCGCATCTGCGGCTCACTACTCGCACCTGCGGGCTCGCAGGTGCGACAACTCCTCTGCACCTGCGCTCAATGACCAGTTGGCCCATTCCGCATCTGCGACTCCCTATCCGCAGGTGCGGAAACGCCAGAAAATTCACACCAGCAGTTTTTTGGCAATTTACCAACTCCAAAAACTAATCCGTTAACTATCTGAAACACGCCCAAGGCCCTCGGGACCTCAACAAATAATTTCAACAAGTCATATATTACTACCCGAACTTAGTCGAACCTTCGGAACACCCAATACAACATCAAAATACCAAATCAACCTCGGATTCAAGTCTAAGGACTTCTAAACTCCCAAAATTCGCCAACGACGCCGAACCCTATCAAACCACGTCCGAATGACCTCAAATTTTGCACACACACGTCACAAATGACTCTACGAACCTACTCCAACTTCCGACCCCGATACCTAATTTTTCCACTGCCGACCAAAATCGCCAAAGTTCCAATTTTTGCCAATTCAAGCCTAATTCTACCACGGACCTCCAAATTACATTCCGGACACACTCCTAAGTCTAAAATCACCCAACGAATCTAACCGAATCATAAAAATTCAAATTCGAGTTTGTTTACTCATAAGTCAACTTCTGGTTGACTTTTCTAACTTAGCTTTTCTAACTAAGAGACTAAGCGGTCGTTTGGTTTGAATACGGCTTATGCCGGAATAAGTTATACTGGTATAAGTTATGCTGGGATTATTTTTTATCCTTTGTTTGGTATGTTGTATTAAATATGACAATTGCATAAATTATAAGAACAATGTATAAGTTATACCGGTGCTAATTACCCCACCCTGTATAAGGTATACGTTATCTCGGTGTTAATTTTAATCCTGGAATAACTTATACCTGGTTTGCTAACCAAACGAAGTATTAAGGTGGTATTAAATTTTTATACCAGCACTATACCTTCTTATACCTCATACCAAACGACCCCTAAGTGTCTCATTTCACTTCAAAACTACTCTGGACCCAAACCTACCAACTCGATACAACTTAACACAGCTGAACAACACATAAGAAGCAAAAATGGGGGAAACGGGTCTATAGCTCTCGGAACGACTGGCCGGGTCGTTACATCCTCCCCCTCTTAAACAAACGTCCGTCCTCAAACGAGTCTAGAAACATACCTGGAGTCTCAAACAGCTGTGGATATCTGCTCTGATCTACCGCTCGGTCTCTCAAGTGGCCTCCTCCACGGGCTGGCCTCCCCACTGCACCTTCACTAAAGCTGTGTCCTTTGACCTCAACTTTCGGACCTGCCAATCCAAAATAGCCACCGGCTCCACATCGTAAGTCATATCATCCTCCAAATGAACCGTACTGAAGTCCAAAACATGGGACGGATCGCCAACATACTTCCAAAGCATGGAAACATGAAATATCGGATGCACACCTGACAAGCTTGGTGGTAAAGCAAGCTCATAGGCCATCTCTCAATCCTCCGAAGTACCTCAAATGGACCAATAAACCGAGGGATCAACTTGACCTTCTTCCTAAATCTCATAACACCTTTCATAGGTGAAACCTTCAGCAATACCTTCTCCCCGACCATGTAAGATACATCACAAACCTTCCTGTCCGCATAGCTCTTTTGCTTAGACTGCGCCGGGCGAAGCCGCTCCTGAATAAATTTCACCTTATCTAAAGCATCCGGCACCAAATCTGTACCCAAGAGTTTAGCCTCACCCGAGTCAAACCTACCAACCAGAGATCTACATCTCCTCCCATATAAAGCCTCGTACGGGGCCATTTGGATACTCGACTGATAGCTGTTGTTATATGCAAACTCCGCGAGTAGAAGAAACTGGTCCCATGAACCCTCAAAGTCAATAACACAAGCATGCAACATGTCCTCCAGTATCTGAATAGTGTGCTCGGACTGGCCGTCCGTCTGAGGGTGAAAAGCTGTGCTCAAATCAACCTGAGTACCCAGTCCTCGCTGCGCGGCCTTCCAAAACTGAGAGATAAACTCAGTGCCTCTATCAGAAATGATGGAAACCGGGAAACCATGCAAGCAAACAACCTCTCGAATATAAATCTCAGCTAACCTCTCTGAAGTATAGGTAGTACAAACAAGAATGAAGTGTGCAGACTTGGTCAGCCGATCCACAATAACCCAAATAGCATCGAATTTCCTCGAAGTCCATGGGAGTCCAACTACAAAGTCCATAGTGATCCGCTCCCACTTCCACTCTGGAATATCTTATCTCTGGAGCAAGCCACCCGGTCTCTGATGCTCATACTTAACTTGCTGACAGTTGAGACACCGAGCCACAAACCCAACAATATCCTTTTTCATCCGCTTCCACCAATAGTGTTATCTCAAATCCTGGTACATCTTCGTGGCACCCGGATGGATGGAATATCGCTAGCTGTGGGCCTCCTCAAGAACCAACTCATGAAGCCCATCTACATTAGGAATACATATCCGGCCCTGCATCCTCATCACACCATCATCACCAATAGTCACATCCCTAGCATCACCTCGCCGGACCCTATCACGAAGAACGAGCAAGTGCGGGTCATCATACTGACGCTCTCGAATACGGTCATAAAGAGAAGACCTAGAGGCTACGAAAGCCAATACCCGACTAGGCTCCGAAATATCCAATCTCACAAGCTGGCCCGCTAAGTCCTGAACATCCAATGCTAAAGGTCTCTCTACTTCTGGAAGATAAGCTAAACTCCCCAAACTCTCTGCCCGACGACTCAGAGCATCAGCCACCACATTGGCCTTACCCGGATGGTATAGAATAGTGATATCATAATCTTTAAGAAGCTCCAACTATCTCCGCTGACGCAAACTAAGATATTTCTGCTTGAATAGATGCTGCAGACCATGGTGATCAGTATAAATCTCACAATGAACTCCGTACAAATAGTGAAGCCAAATCTTTAAGGCGTGAACAATGGCTGACAACTCAAGATCATGCACCGGATAATTCTTCTCATGAGTCTTCAACTGACGCGAGTCATAGGAAATCACCCTACCCGCTTGCATCAAAACACAACCAATGCCTACCCTCGAGTCATCACAATACACGGTATAAGAACCTGAAGCTGATGGAAAAACTAACACTGGAGTTGTGGTCAAGGCAGACTTGAGCTTCTGAAAGCTCTCCTCACACTCATCCGACCACCTGAATGGAGAACCCTTTTGGGTCAATTTGGTCAAGGGCGATGCATAGATGAAAATCCCTTCATAAAGCGACGGTAATATCCCGCCAAACCAAGGAAGCTCCTGATCTCCATAGCTGACGGACGGTCTGGGCCAACTCTACACCGCCTCTGTCTTCTTCGAATCTACCTGAATACCCTCACTGGACACCACGTGCCCCAAGAATGCTACTGAACTGAGCCAAAACTCACACTTGAAGAACTTTGCATAAAGCTTCTCCCCCCTCAACCTTTGCAATGCAACCCTCAAATAATGGGCATGTTCCTCCTGGCTACGAGAGTACACTAGGATGTCATCAACGAACACAATAATGAAGGAGTCCAAATATGGCTGGAATACACTGTTCATCAAATGCATGAACGGTGCAGGGGCATTGGTCAGCAAAAAAGACATCGCCAAGACTCATAATGGCCATAACATGTCCTGAAAGCTGTCTTAGGAATATCCGAATCCCAAATCTTCAGCTGATGATACTGGACCTCAAGTCAATCTTAGAGAACACCCTCGCTCCCTGGAGTTGGTCAAATAAATCATCAATACGAGGCAAGGGATACTTGTTCTTGACTGTGACTTTGTTCAACTGCCTGTAGTCACCCGTCGCCATGTGGAACGATAATCAGCGGATGAAGAGAATCGTACTGTACAGTCCCTCTAGTATACTGTCCCACGGTACCAGCAACTGTAGAAGTATTGGTAGATGGGGATGCAACTGCGTGAGAGCCTCCAATAGCCAAGTTAGATATACTTGGAGTGGATGATGATGGAGATGATAATTGAGTGGGTGATGTATGAGGCACAAAAGATGAACCACCATGCTGGCTACTATGATGGCTTGGGGATGCAATAGGTGGTGAGCCACTAAACGGACTAGCAGGATCACACGGGGAAGAAGCTAGAAAATGAAGCGTGGGTATAAAATTAATGGTGGTCGAAGTTGAGCCACCATATAAAGGCATGGAGTAATACTGAAGCGATCTAGACGGGGGAGTGACTTTGAAAAAGTCAGATGGTTGTGAAGCTGACATGGAAGGACTAGGAGGCATAAAAGGAGGGCTCATATTTGGTATAGGCGGAGTAAGCTGACTTGTAGCATGTAAAGTGTATTTTTTCTTCTAAGATTTTTTTATTTCTTACTGCGAGAAGTCATTTGTGTAATGAATATTAAATATTTACATATAAAATAATTTAACATAACAAATACAAAACATAAAGTATACATAATTAATATAACAATATAAACATAAAAAACCAAGATGTCATTAATAATATACAATAATTTTATTATATATTACAATGATATAGGGAATAACATATAAATACTGAACAAGTCATAAAACACACAAATAGCTTAATCCTCATCACTTGTTTCATTGTCATTTTCTTCATCATATAATTCTCTATCGCTTATTACATTTTTATTATATAATTCTTCATCCTCGCTTGTTTCATGTTCATCAATTGAATCTTCGTCCTCATTTTCCGTTGATGTTCCCTCACCATGCTCAGTTAAAATTGATCTTAAGTCAGAAGGATCGAATTCTTCGTATAGGCCATTGCTATCTTGCAATTCATTTGCTAATTCATCATCCACTAATGTTTCAACACTTGAAATGTCATTTTGGTACGCTATATCCAATGCATCCTCGATTTCAACTCTACCCACTGGCTTATATTTTATCACTACCCGCCATGCAAACTTATTCTTGCATAAAGGATAAGGTGCATAATACAGTTGTTTCACATTTTTTTCAATAATAAATGGGCCATACGGTCTGTACCTCCACGTGTGCTTTATTTCAATAATTTAGTACTGAGGATGCACCTTCGTGTCATGACCTAAATCCCAACCTGTCGTGATGGCGCCTAATGTGGTACTAGGCATGCCGACATTTACGAGATAACTCTATCATATTTAACAAAAATAGATTTTTTAAGCAGCTTAATAGCAGCTCCCATAAACAGGATATAAAGATCCAAAACATAACGCAGAAAAACTCCCAAATTGGAATGTCGTGGAGTACATGAGCATCTAAATATTAAGAGTCTGGAATGCACTGTCTAGATCATCCGAAAACCAGATACAATAAAGGAAAAGATAGGGAAGGAGAAACAAGGTCTGCGAACGCCGAGAAGCTACCTCGAAGTCTCCAAAAGGATCAACTGCGTAGAGTATCAACACCCATCGTGTCCGGATACACCTGGATCTGCACACGAAATACAGGGTGTAGCGTGAGTACAACAAACTCATTAAGTAACAAGACTAAATAAAGAATTGAAGATAGTGACGAGCTACACAATTATAGTTGAATTTCAGTAGTCTCACCAAAGGAAAATAGGCATGCTTTCAAATCTGACAATTCTAAGTCAAATCAGTTTATACATATCAAGTTCAAGTAAAACCGGAAGTAATATCTCTAAGAAATTTCAAAACAGTGATATGCGGCAGCAAAATACATCAATGATGAAATCAAATGCATCCTCTTAGAGCAACAATCACTCAGTCCTCCCATTCACTCCATCCTCACAATCACTCATTCCTCACTGTCGCTCATTCCTCTCAGTCGCTCAGCACTCGCACTCAGTAGGCACCTGCTCTCACTAGGGGTGTGTACATACTCCAGAGAGGTTCCTTCAGCCCAAGCGCTATATCAAACTAATCATGGCATAAATAAATGAAACATGCTGCGAAGTGCATCCCGACCCCATAAATATCCTCACAATCAGGCACTCGGCCTCGCTCAGTCATCAACCTCTCCAGTCTCTCGGGCTCTCAGAAATCATAAAAATCAGCCCAAACAGAAATGATATGATGTATCAACAATGAATAATAAAGACTGATATATGATATGCAAGTAAAACTAAGACTGAGTACACACAACATTACCATGTAATTCACCATGTAACACGGCCTCTGTGGATCCCAACAGTACCAATATATAGCCTAAACATGATTTCTAACATGATTTGCAGTCAAATTTTCATAACACATGGAGAGCATATAGCTAGCAACAAGTTGTTCGACTTCACAGTTTCCATGGAATGGACCAAGTCACCATTCCTACGGTGCACGACCACGTGCCCTTCACCTAGCATGGGTGTCACCTCCAAACCAAATCACAAAACACATAATACGGGTTTTCATACCCTTATAACCAGATTAAGAACTGTTACTTACCTCAATCCGAGAAAATCCTTACTCTAATACTCGTAAATCGGCCTTCGAGCGCCTCGAATCTAGCCACAAACAATTCCATACAATCAACACAAGCTAAAGGAATCAATTTCACTAAAAATTATGAAGTTATTAAGCGAAAATTTGAAATCGGCTCAAATTCGGCCCCCAGGCCCACGTCTCGAAATTCAACAAAAATCACAAAACTTGAAAGCCCATTCGACCACGAGTCTAACCATAGCGAAGTTACGCAATTCTGATATCAAAATCCCATTCAAAACCTCAAAAATCTAGCATGAGAACTCTTTTTCATTTTTTCCAATTATCCACCCAACTCATAAATTAAATGAAGGAATCAAATCCATAATCATGATAATTACCCAAAATTAGATAGGAATCACACACCCCAAACACTCACATGAGAATCTCTCCAAAAATCGCCTTCTACCGAGCTCCTAAATCAATTTTGTGTTATGCACCCAAAACCCTCGTTTTGAAACTTATAATCTGCCCGGGCTTTGCACACCTGCGGCCAATTATCCGCACCTGCGGATCTGCTTTAATGGTCAAATCCTCTGCTTTTGCGGAAACCAGTTAAATCCTCTAGGTCTGCTTCTGCGCTCCAGGGTCCGCACCTGCGGAGGCGCTTCTGCGGGATCAGGCCCCCCTCTCAACACCGCATCTGCGGAGTCTTGCTCGCACCTGCGGGCTCTCAGATACGGTCAAACCTTCGCACCTACGCCCTGCCCAGGCTACCCCATCTTCACACCTGCGCACATCCATCCGCATCTGTTGAATCGCACATGCGGCTAATCCCCCCGCATGTGCGATCACTCCTGCTTTAGCAATGCACCAACTTCCAATTTTGATCCGCTACCCATCCAAAATCAACTCGAGACCCACAGGACATTAACCAAACATACCAAAAAGTCTTAAAACCTCACAAGAACTTAGTCCAACTCTCAAATCACCTCAAATAACATCGAAAACACGAATAACATAGGTTCAAGCCTAATGAACTAAGGAATTTCCAACTTCTACAAACGACGCCGAAACCTATCAAATCACGTCCGATTGACCCCAAATTTTACACACAAGTCACAAAAGACACCACGGTCCTACTCCAACTTCCGGAACTCCAATCCAACCCCGATACCAAAAAGTCCACCCCCGGTCAAACTATCCAAAAATCCAACTTTCACCATTCCGAGCCTAATTCAACTACGGACCTCCAAATCACAAACCGGGCACTCTCCTAAGTCTGAAATCACCCAATGGAACTAACGGAACTCTCAAAACCCTATTCCATAGTCGTTTACATATAGACCAACATCCGGTCAACCTTTTCAACTTAAGCTTCTAACTTTGAGACTAAGTGTCTCAATTCATTTCGAAATCTCTCCGGACCCGAACCGACTAACCCAACTAGTCACATAACAGTTATGAAGTACAATTGAGAAATGAATGGGGGAACAGGGCTACATTTCTCGAAACGACCGGCCGTGTCATTACATCCTCCCCCTCTTAAATAGTTATTCGTTCGAGAACGAGTCTAGAAACATACCTGGAGTCTCAAATATGTGTGGATATCTGCTCCACATCTCCTGCCCGGTATCCCAAGTAGCCTTCTCAACTGGCTGACCTCTCCATTAAACCTTCAGTGAAGCTCTGTCCTTTGACATCAACTTTCGAACCTACCGATCAAGAATGGCCACCGACTCCACATCATAAGTCAATCACTATCCAACTAAACTGTGCTGAAGTCCAAAACATGAGACGGACCGCCGACATACTTTCGGATCATAGAAACATGAAATATTGGATGCACACTCGACAAACTAAGTGGAAAGGCAAGCTTGTAAGCCATATCTCCGATCCTCTGAAGTACCTCAAACGACCCAATAAATTTTCCTTAATAGCTTGCTTCTTATTTTCATTAGTAGCTTCTTTTTGAATTTGTAGCTTCGTTTTACATTTTTTTTGTGAACAATAAGCCTTTGGTTTTATTAATGCCACGATTCTTTCCAAAGGTGGAATTTGTGTGAACCGGATAGCTCTTCCCAACGATGGATAGCGTGACAACCTTCTTAAGGGATTGAGTCTATTTTTCTTTTTGTTTTGATTTATAGTAGTAATGAATAAAAGTGACTCAAGTAAGCTTCACTTGGAACTAACACATTTACCTTCGACCTCATGGTTATAGACAAGTTTGTTGACGAGATTAGCTCTAGTTGTGACCTTTAGAATCTTGAGTTGACTAAAACTATCATCAAGTGGTTCATGTTGGCCATATGTGATCTTCAATCTTAGCTAGGGTTGTTGTGGGACCTCGACTCTATTCTCTTTAACAATCCAATAGCTTGAGAGGTGAGACTTTGAATTGAAAATCCAAGTCTCGTGCCAACAAGTCTAGAACTAGCCCCGAATGGTTTTCTAGGAGAAATACTAAGTGTAGCTCGGCTTGAGAAGTGATTATAGGATCTCTTTGGTCCCATTTGAATTTGTAAACTTTCATATACTACTATTATGATATCCTTAGCCAACCCCTTTGAGCCGTAGCCTTTTTCATTCAATAACCACATTACAAAGCCTTCATCTGTTCTATAATGACTCTCTCTTGGCACCAAATCTTTCCTTAGAATTCATGATGAACAATAGGCAAAAACATAAGTTTGGGGGAGAGACGAGGAATCTCAAAGTGATGAAAGGTTCAAAGAACAAAAAGAATTGATGAAAAGGGAAGACAAAGAAAAGGATGAAAAGCCAAAAAGAAGCATGTCAAAAGAAAAGTAAAGGTTGAAAGGATCCAAGAAAATGATGTTGAAAGGCTTGGAATGATGAAACAAAGGAGAAAAATGAGGTCATATAGAAGAAAAGAGTGACAAAATATCTAGCTAGTTCCCCAAAGGAAAAAGATAATGACTCAAAGAGTCAAAAAACATGAGCCGAAATGAGAAAATGGAGTGCTTAAGGAAAGATGATACCATCATAGTTCATTATGTCCAACCTTGATCCAAAAAGCCTTCATTACATCCCACTAAAGCCCTATAGGATTTCAAGTTGAGTGAGCTTGCATTAGTGGTGATTTGCATGAGGGGCAAGCCTATGGTACTTAAAGCCGGACTTGTGACATTCTTTTGAGAGTGATGAGCTCACTTCTTTACAATCCCGGATTTGAGTATCACATTCTATAAGGTGATATGGGCTCATGGAGAGTAGAGGAGAAGGAGTCTGGGATCCACAATGACCTATGTGAGAGAGCGAGGTTCCTTGGTGAATTGAGTCAACTCTTGATGTTCTTGTGTCACATTATACGGATGAAACTCAAAACGTCATAGCATAATGTTGTTGAAAATGCATTTGTGTTGAGGGTAATTTTTAGTTCCTATTGATGCTTGATGAAGTCACCTTAGGACAACTGAAATTTTCCTTTCTTTTTCTTGTGGAGGTGGGAATTACCTTGTTTTCTTTAGGACAAGCAAAAGCTTAAGTTTGGGGGAGTTGATAACTAGGGATTTTAGCCTATTAGTTTCTCTCTTTTGCTTATGTTTTGGTCAAAATGAGGAAATAAGCCAAAATAAACTCATGAAGGAGTCAAACTTGCACAAAACAAAAGCAACAAATGGACCGCTGACCGTAATGGAAAAGCGCGGCCGCATAGGGTTCACTGCTGAGGGGGATAATATTGCACGGTCTGCGAGTTTTAGGTTCAGAGAAGCAAAGATCGAGATTCACAAGTCTTGCAATCTCATCTCAACTGAAGAACGCGGCTCGCGTCTAAATTACGCGGCCGCAAATTTACCAGACGCGGACACAGTGGAAATTCCGCTGGGTGCGAGATGAGAGGATAAAAGACTTGGCAAGTAAAGCTCAACTAAGGAACGCGGTCCGCGAGCAAAATACGTGGCCGTGATTGAACCCAGCGCAGACGCGAAGGAATTTGCGCGGTTAGCGAAGCCTAGTCCAACCCAATCCTAGATCTGAAGAAATGCGGACCGCGAAACTCTAAACGCTGGGGCGCTCATTTTTATGTGGTCAGTGGAGCCTCTGTAGGGGAATTTTTGTCCAGAAATTTCAGCTGTGTATAAATACATCTTTTTCACATTTTTAGGTGTATAAATACATCTTCATCAGATTTTTAGGTTAAGTCTGATATCAGGGAACACGTGAACAACCGTATTTTACTATTTTGAGTAATTTTAGAGTAGCTTTAGCTTATATCTTTAGATTTTCTTCTTGCATTTGACTTTTATGGATTATATTACATCTTCATCTTTTATTTCCACCATTACTATGAGTAGCTAGACCCATTAGCTAGGGTTGTGACCCAACCCTAGTGTGGGTATTTAATGGATCTTCAATTTTAGGGCTTAATTGTTTATGGGTTAGTGATATTTAGCTTGTTTCATGCTTTAATTGTAGAATTGGTGGCTGAAAACATTAATTCATGCCTTTTTGACTTAGGCTCTTCTTGAGAAAGAGAGCCCAAGTCTAGGAAAATAGGCTAACAAGGAATTGGGGTGAATTCAAGAGATATATAGCCCCAATTAGAGGGTTAAACCTAGAGATGGTAATACCCGACTTGAGCCAATTTTGCTTGCATTGTTTGAACACCAATTTAGGCTTGAGAAAGCCAAATCGGGCAAAGTCACTCAAACAACCGAGAGGTATAGAGTGAGTAATTATATGTGAAGGTTATATCACGACCCCAATTACGACAAGATTGTCCTAGATTGTAGACCCCATTAGATACTCGCCTAGGCGGAAGTTACTTCCCTAATGCTTTTTATCAATTGAAAAACTCCTACAAAACATTGTACTTAGATTATTTTAAAAAATCAATAGCATTTAAATTAGAATAGAAACAATCCCAATCATGGTTAGAAGTGTAATTAAAGACAACACGCGCAACTAGATTAGGTAGAAACCCAACTCCTAACCAATATTAACTCCTTGTGGATACCGATCCCGACCTATCGGGTAAAACTGCATCGACTACTTCTCGCCATTATATAGTGGTGTAAGGTTTGAACCGATCACTTTTTGGGACCGTTGCCGGGGAGTTAAACGGGTTTGGCTATCTATCTGACTAGTTGTGTGTATTGTTTCTCTTTCCTTTATTTTTACTGACTTTTGTGTGTTAATCACTTTAGGAACAAATGGCTGATCCTTCGGAAATGTTCTCCCGGGGGAGGAGGTACATGATAGTGGTGAAAATGAGGCGCATCTAGTACCTCAAGCTCAAAGAAGAGGCCGCCAGGACAATGACAATATTCCAGACCCTCTCCCACCTCCTCCACGGGCAGCTCATCGGGTGCTTCCCAATGAAGGTTACGCAAGTGCAATTGTCCCAACCTGAATCCGGGCGGGCAATTTCTAGATTACTAATGTTATGTTGACCCTATTGGATAAATGAGGGTTCTTCACAGGCGCTCTCCATCAGAATGCATATAAACATCTAAAGGGCTTTGTAGATACCTGTTGGGGAAGTAAACAGACTAACGTGTTGGAGGATGCATTGAGACTGAGATTGTTCCCTTTTTCACTTAAACGGAAAGCTTTGGACTGGCTTGAAAGGCTTCCAAACCATTCTATCACAACGTGGGATGAATTGGCTGAAAAGTTTATAGCCATGTTTTTCTCACCGGGACATATGGCGGCATTAAGGGATGAGATCTTAGCCTTCAAGAAGGAACCTAATGAACCCCTACATAAAATTTGGGAGAGATGTAGAACTATGGTCAAGGAATGCCCCAATAATGACATTAAGCAATGATCCAACATACATTCTATCAGGGTATAAACACGACCAATCAATGTGTTGTGAACCAACTAGTAAGGGGTAATTTTATAAAGCTGCCTTATGCCGAGGCTTGTGACATACTTGATGAAATGGATGACACTTCTTCAGCTTGCCAAAGTTGGGCAAATGTTCCTCAAGGTGACCTGACCGTGATCCATCTTCATAAGGAACTCCATGACCACGGACAAGCCATAACAAAGTTGACTACTACTATGAATCAACAAGCAAAGGCTCAGCTTCAGCAAGTGCAGGGGCCTAAGCAAGTCAATGCCGTGGAAGGGGTAAATGTCATGGTAAACAAGAGGAGGCAATGTGGCCAGCAAGTGCAAAGCAATCAAGGCCAATATAAACAAAGTGGAAGTGGATACAACCAAGATGATTCTTATGATGACCAAAGCGAGGAAGTTTTGTATGCCAATAACTATCAAGGACAACGGAGCAATGCTCCAAATCAACAATGGAGATCGTAAGGGAATAACCAAAACTGGAACAACCAAGGCCAAGGAAATTGGAACAATACCAACAACAACTCAAACCATTGGGGTGGCAATAATAATTGGAATGGCAACAACAACAACAATTGGGGAGGTAATGGAAATCGGGGGTCGGGTTTTCAAAGGCCCCCGATGTATCAACAACCCAACAATCCACCTCCATATCAATCTCAAGGGAAAAGTTCTTCAAATAATGAAATGGGGTGGATAGAGAATATGTTCAAACGGATGATGGAAAGGAATGCCGATTTCGATGCTCAAATTGCCTCCCACAATACTTCCATATGAAACCTTGAAATACAAATGGGTCAAATCTCTCAAGCATTGAACACTCGCCCTAAGGGGGCTCTACCAAGTGATACGGTAGTAAACGCGAAGGGTGGGAACAATACATGACATGCCATGGCGGTGACCACAAGGAGCGATAGAGGTGGTGAAGCAAGTACCTCCAATCAAAAGAAAGTTGTGAGTGATGATGTATTGGTGCAGAATGATGAAGATACAATAGTTGATGAGCAAGTGAGTGAAGAAAGTTTGAATGATGAAGTGAGGATTGATATTCATGACAACGAGGAGGATACTCAAAATGACGTGAACCCGTCTAGGGAACACGTGATAGACATACCGGAAACGGTAGTGCCAAAAGCCAAAGCTTCTTTTCCAAGGCCTCCTCCACCTTATCCTCAAAGACTTTCAAATCAAAAGAATTAAAACCAATTCAAAAAGGTTAGTGAGATGATGAAAAGCTTGTCAATCAATGTGCCCTTGGTGGAAGCTCTTGAGCAAATGCCGGGATACGCCAAGTTTATGAAAGAATTGGTGACTAAAAAAGAGATCTATGGAATATGAGACCATCAGAATGACTCATCAAGTGAGTTCCATTGTGCACTCGATGGCTCCCAAGCTTGAAGATCCCGGATCATTTACAAATCCATGTTCCATTAGGAGTGCGTATTTTGCAAAGGCCTTGTGTGATTTGGGTGTAAGTATAAATTTGATGCCTTACTCCGTATTCAAAACTTTGGGTATTGGTCAACCGAGAGCTAACTTCAATGAGATTGCAAATGGCGGATAGAACAATGAAGAGGCCCCTTGGTATTATTGATGATGTTCTTGTAGGGGTCGACAAGTTTATTTTGCCCACCGATTTTGTGATTCTCCACTACGAAGTCAAATATGAGGTGCCTATAATATTGGGAAGGCCTTTCTTAGCTACAGGGAAGGCATTGGTCGATGTGGAAGACGGGGAGCTCACCTTCCAGATGGGTGATGAAAAGGTTGTATTCCACGTGTGCAAATCAATGAGGTAGCCAAATAGTAATGAAGTCTGCTCTTTTGTGGATCTTGTGACAGAGGTGATAGTTGATGAACGAGTGCAATGATCAATGTAGAAGCCCCCATGGAAGCTGTTTTGTTGAACCATGAGGATGATGAAAGGCATGGATTGATTGAATGTGCAAATGCCTTGCAAGGAATGGGATCCTACTCTTATGGGCCCCGTAAACTCTCCTTGGACTTGGAAAACCGGAAGACTCCGCCGACAAAGCCCTCGATCGAGGAGCCACCAACATTGGAGTTGAAGCCTCTACCCTCTCACCTCAGGTATGAATTCTTGGGCCCATCTTCTACATTACCTATTACTCTTTCTGCTTTCTTAGCCAAAGTGCAGGTAAACTCCATTCTTGAGGTGCTTCAAAGAATAAAAAAGGCAATTGGATAGACCTTAGATGATATTCGGGGCATAAGCCCCGCCTTATGCATGCATAAAATTATACTTGAGGATGATGCAAAACCTTTTGTGGAACATCAAAAAAGGTTGAACGAGGCTATGCAAGAGGTCGTCAAGAAGGAAATAATCAAATGGATTGATGCAGGGGTGGTGTATCCTATTTCGGATAGTGCATGGACTTCACCAGTGCAATGTAAGCCGAAAAAGGGGGGGGGGAGCCGAAAAAGGGGGGGGGGGGAGGGCTTATGAGTGTTGTGACTAATGAGAAAAATGAGTTGATACGTACTAGGACCGTGACCGGATCGCGAGTATGCATGGACTACCGAAAGTTGAACAAAGTGACCCGAAAAGTTCATTTTCCATTGCCCTTTCTTGATCATATGTTAAACAGACTTGCCGGGCGTGCCTACTATTGTTTCTTGGATGGGTATTCAGGGTACAACCAGATTTTCATAGCTCCGGAAGACCAAGAGAAAACTACATTCACATGCCTGTATGGAACATTTGCATTCTCACGGATGCCGTTTGGATTGTGTAATGCACCCGCCACCTTTTGGCGGTGCATGATGGCTATATTTACGGACATGATGGAGGACTTGCTCGAAGTCTTTATGGATGATTTTAGAGTGGTTGGGGACTCATTTGAATAATGTTTGGAAAATTTGACAAGGTGCTAGCCCGATGTGAAGAGACAAATCTTGTGCTTAATTGGGAAAAATGCCACTTTATGGTCGAGGAGGGCATTGTCCTCGGCCATAAGATGTCAAAGAAAGGAATCGAAGTGGACAAGGCAAAAATAGAAGTGATTTAAAAGCTACCTCCTCCTACTTCCGTCGAGGGAGTTAGAAGTTCTCTTGGGCACGCGGGGTTTTACCGAAGGTTTATCAAAGACTTCTCCAAAGTGGTGAACCCCTTGTGCAAGATGCTAGAAAAGGATGCAAATTTTGATTTCAATAAAGAGTGCGTGAAAGCTTTTGAGCTCTTGAAGTATAAATTGACAACTACTCCAATCATTACCGCACCTAATTGGAGCTCACCCTTTGATCTTATGTGCGACAAAAGTGATGTTGCGGTAGGAGCGATCTTGGGGCAAAGGGTAAACAAGATATTTCATGCGGTGTACTATGCAAGAAAAATAATGAATGATGCCCAAGTTAATTATACAGTGACAGAGAAAGAGTTGTTAGCTATTGTGTTCACCATGGAGAAGTTTAGGCCTTATCTCATGGGTGCCAAAGTGATTGTTCATACCGATCACGCGGAACTCCGGTACTTGATGACCAAGAAGGACTCAAAAGCTAGATTGATGAGATGGTTTTTGTTGCTTCAAAAACTTGACCTCAAGATCATTGATAGAAAAGGAAGTGAAAATCAGGATGCGGACCATTTGTCCCATTTAGAAGAGGAAGGGAGGCCCAATGGTGGTATTAAAATTAATGATGCCTTCCCGGATGAGCAACTCCTATCGGTTTCTTTGAATGGTATGCCTTGGTTCGTGGATGTTGCCAATTTCCTTGTTTCTGGCATTGTCCCGTGTGAGCTCTCTTCTAACCAAAGGAAGAAACTCAAATGGGACAATTTGGACTATTATTGGGATGAGCTCTATTTGTTCAAGATTTGCAATGGTGGGGTGATTCGTAGATGTGTCTCAGAGGAGGAGAAAGTGAGTATACTTGATGCTTGTCATTCCTCGCCCAACGGTGGTTATCACTGTGGGGCGATAATTGCTTCCAAGGTTCTTAGTTGTGGTTTTTATTGGCCAACCTTGTATAGAGATGCAAGTGAGCTTGTCAAGAGATGTGATGAATGTCAGAGAGCTGGGGGAATATCAAAGAAGGATGAAATGCCTCTCAACAGTATTCTTGAAGTTGACATCTTTGACGTGTGGGGCATAGACTTCATGGGGCCTTTTGTGAGTTCGTGTGGAAACACATACATTCTGGTGGCAGTTGATTATGTTTACAAGTGGGTCGAAGCTATGGATTTTCCCAACAACGAAGCCCGGAGTGTAGTGGCGTTCCTCAAGAGAAACATCTTCAAACGGTTTGGTACTCCTACGGGAAATTATCAGAGATGTGGGGTCTCATTTCTGCAATAGGGCATTTGACACTTTTCTTGCAAAGTATTGTGTCAATCACAAGGTATCAACTCCTTATCACCCCCAAGCTAGTGGACAAGTGGAGGTTTCAAACACGTAAATCAAAAGCATATTGTCAAAAACTATGAATGCAAATAGAACGGATTGGTCAAGGAAGCTCGATGATGTGTTGTGGGCTTATAGGATTGCATTAAGACTCCAATCCGTATGTCCCCGAACCGGTTGGTGTTTGGGAAATTGTGTCATTTTTCGGTTAAGCTAGAACATAAATCCATGTGCGCATTGAAGAGGTTAAATCTTGAGTGGGATGTTGTAGAAAATCTCCGGGTGGAACAACTCAATGAGCTAGATGAATTCCAGTTCCATGCCTATTCAATCTCATCATTGTACAAGGAGAAGATGAAATACTTGCGCGACAAATATGCCCAAAACAAGGAATTCGAGGAGGGTGATTTGGTCCTTCTCTTTAACTCCCAGTTACGACTGTTTTCGGGAAAGCTTAAATCCAAATGGAGTGGCCCCTTTGAGGTAGTGCATGTAACACCTTTTGGTGATCTTGACTTGAAGAACAAAAATGGTAAAATCTTCCGGGTTAATGGGCATCGTGTGAAGCATTACTTGGGAAAGTTTGATGACAACCATGTGGTGTCCTTGATCAAGTCCCAATGACGATGGTAAACTGCGTCGTGCCGCGACGTTAAATTAGGTGCTTCTTGGGAGGCAACCCAAGTGTTTTTTCTTTCTTTTTTCATTTTTCTTCTTAGATTAGGCTCTATTTTGAACTAACTGGTTGTGAGATTTATGTAGGAATTATTTGTACAATGTAGGACTGTTGCTAGAAAAATTTGGCTAAGGAGGGGATATTCGATGACCGGGCTCATAATTTCGCGGTCAGTGGTGGCTTTCTCGCGGTGGCGTAATTGTGCAACGGACGCGAACTTGAAAAGTCCAGATTATCAACTCTCTGAAGTTGAATCCGCGTCCGCGGTGGTTATTTCACGCTCAGCGGTGGACATTCGCGGCCGCGCTCCTTTTTCCGCTCTCAACAGAGTTGGTCCAACAACAACTCGTCTAAAATGCATAAGCGCAAACCGTGATGAAATTCCGCAGTCGCGCCCAGATTGGTCGGTGGGTCCTTAGGCTTTAAGTATAAATAGAAAATCCCATCTCCTTTTACCCTTATCGAACTTTCACTTCTCAAACCCATACAACACTATTCATCTCCCTCTCTTTGATATTCATTATCATCATAGTAATCAAGTGTCAAGTTTCTACTATAATTATCACAACTAGTGTGCTAGATTCTATGTATTAATTGTAGTTCTTTATTTTTCTTTTTAGTTAGTTTCAACTTTTCTTTCTAATTAGGGTTACTACATGCCAAGAATCCTAATCATGCTTAATTGATGATAAAACTAGATGGCTAATTACTTAGTATGCCTAATGGGGATGGGGTTGTTCATTTTACCACTTAATTACCAAATTTTTGCTAAGTGAAAAAAAACCTAGGTCATAAACTATTCCTCAGTGCCCGTATTATTCGAATTCTGCAGATCGCGGCCTAAATTTTGCGGTCCGCATTAATGTGTGTAGGTAATGAGTCGGTTAAGTATTATCGACCGCGATGATTTTTCCATGGTCCGGGGTTGCCTTTTCGTGATAATTTCGCGGACCGCGCTTCTAAGCTTCAAAGAGTCATGCAACTAGGTCCGCGACCGCGTTCGTTTTTATGCGGTCAGTGTTTCTTGTTTCACGGCCGCGCCCAGATTTTCGTGGTCAGCGTTGCTGCACCTTCAGTGACTAGGTAGTCTGAATCCCAGTCTCTCGCGTCTGCGTCTCTTTTTATGCGGACCGTGGTGACCTGTCTACGGCTATGACTCCTTTTCCGCTGATAACGGACCACTGCTCTGTGAAGCATTGTGATCATTTATTTTCTTTCATTTCATAATTGATTGAATAACATTACTTATGAGCCTTCATTGATTGTGTATGCAGATAATGGTTAGATGTCGAGGTGGTCCGCAAAAACAACAAGGGAGGGGAGATTCCTCCTGGGGCCGGGGGTGGGGGGGGGGGGGGGGGGGGGGGAGGGGGGAGGGGAGAAAACAAACAGCACCCCTAGATCCTAAAAGAGTCATTGAGAATAAACAAACCCTATGGAGATACACCCCAAACACTTTGGAGACCAGTGAATATGTCCCCTCCCAGGAGATTTTTGAGGGAGAAGCTGCCCAGACCCAACAAGAGGCACAATCCCAGCCTCTCTGGCTTGTAAATGAACCCATCGCTTTGTCCGAAACTTCTGATGGCTCGGGAGGTAGTGAGACTCCAACACCTCCTGCCCAAACTGCTGCAACTCCAACCTCCACATCAGCCCCTGTCAATGTTGATAGCGACGAGGATGTCCAGGATGACGGTAGAGGTGGTGACACCCAGACTAGGGGTTAAGTGAGATCAAGGAACCCGGCGGTATGGCAAGACCGATTCGTCAATGAGAAGGCCTACCACAAGTTCCGGGAATGGTGGCCTCAAAGGTCACTTACACTTGAGAGGGACTTAATTGAGCGAGTTCTTCTACCCCACAACCCCAATGTCAAAAGGAAATTCAATGAACAAGTGGGGTGGAAGTTCTTCACCAGCAAGCTTCCGAAGGCCAATGAATACTTGGTGAAAGAGTTCTATGCAAATATCGCCCACATCAAAAAGGGCACATATTTGACAAAGGTATGAAACCGAAAGATTATGTTCGATGACAAGACTTTGAATTACTATGCTGGGTTCAATGATAAAGATGAGTTTCTCTATCTGGAGAAGGTGGTTCTGGATGAATTTGCCCACCCATGGCTTGCATCGGTGATAGCCATTCCTGGGACTACTCCAGCTTGGCTGACACCTAGGGTTCCAATCTTCAGAAACACTCTGAGCTTCGAAGCAAAGAGGTGGTCCACTTTTGTATGCAGCCGGATAGACCCTAGTCAGCATGACAGTGACATGCCGGTCTCCCGGGCGATTATTGTGGCGGCTATCATGGCGGGGTTCCCATTAAATGTGGGAAACATTATGGACAGAGTTATCACCAGAGCTATTGGCAAGGATGAGAGATCATATCCCTTCCCAAACTTCCTCACCATGTTCTTAGAGGATCAAGGAGTAGAGGGGAGGGACTTTCACACCAAAGTCAATACAAAACGGCCATTCTCCTCGTATAGACTTCAGGGTCCAGACAACCCCAAGTCCAAGGGCAAATCCACCACCTCCATTGGCCAGTTTGAAGAGCCAGGGGTGGTGGCCACTGGTTCCGAACCTTCCACAGTCGAGGGTTCGTCTGCTGCCATGCCACATCCTTCCTCCGGGCCATCTGTTGCTATACCACCATCAATGACTTCTTCATCACCTTACCTCAGACTGCACTCAGTGTCAACCACATATTGGCCGGCATCAATAACTGGATGCAGGTAACTACATCGTAGCTATCTGCCTTATCCAGTGCAGTAGACGATCAGGTAGTTCGGCACAGCTCCAGATGCCTCCATCAGTGAAGGAATCATTGAAGACCATTCTCCCCAACCAAACAAAGATTCTGGAGTCTCTGGGTACTCATGGGAAGGCAATCAAGGAGCTGGGAACACATGTGAGAAAAGTGAAGAAGGGTCACGAAGAGCTGAAGAAGGAGGTGGCGAAGCTCATTACCACCGACGACATTCCTCTGGATATCCTTATGGGAGATCCTGCTCTTGCACCATAGACAACTCAGCCAACATAGGTACCAGAGCAGGAGGCTGCCAGATATCCGATGAGGAGTGTGGTGATACCCCAGACGGAGGACTTGGAGATTAAGCTGGAGGACCCCAAGGAGGGTGATGAGTCTGGACAGTCACAGGACCCCGCTAGTGACCCCATGCAGACAGAGGCCTCATAAGTTCTCTTTACTCTCTACCCTTCCCCTATTCTATTTTTGCTTTTAGCATTGAGGACAATGCTAATTTTTATTTCGGGGGAGTGGGGGGTGGGTGGCATTTTTTTGATACGATGATTTTGATGATTGGTCTGTAATAACTTTGATACTATTTCTCTTAATTTTTCTTCTTATCATACTTCCATTTTCGTACTTTTTACTTTTGGTATGTATATGAAATTACAATTCCATGTATATATTCATCCCCATTTTGTGTATATTCGTTTCATTCCCCTATTGTAGATATTCATTTTACTTTCCGTATTTTTACTTTATAACTTATTCTGTAATTTTCCTTAATATCTTAGCTTCTTATTTCCTTTAGTAGCTTCTTTTTGAATTTGTATCTTCTTTTTACATTTTTCTCATGATCAATAAGCCTTTGGTTTTCTTAATGTCACGGTTCTTTCCAAAGGTGGAATTTGTGTGAACCGGGTGGCTCTTCCCAATGATGGATGGCGTGAAAACCTTCTTAAGGGATTGAGTCTATTTTTCTTTTTGTTTTGATTTATAGTAGTAATGAATCAAAGTGACTCAAGTATGCTTCACTTGGCACTAGCACATTTACCTTCGACCTCATGGTTAGACACAAGTTTGTTGACGAGATTAGCTCTAGTTGTGACCTTTAGAATCTTGAGTTGACTATAAGTATCATCAAGTGGTTCATGTTTGCCATATGTGATCTTCAATCTTAGATAGGGTTGGTGTGGGCCCTCGACTCTATTCTCTTTAACAATCCAGTAGCTTGAGAGGTGTGTCTTTGAATTACAAGTCCAAGTCCCGTGCCAACAAGTCTAGAACTTGCCCCAAATGTTTTTTAGGCGAAATTCTTAGTGTAGCTCGGCTTGAGAAGTCATTATAGGCTCTCCTTGGTCCCATTTGAATTTGAAAACTTCCATAGCCTACCATTATGATATCCTTAGTCATCCCCTTTGGGACGTAGCCTTTTTCATTCAATAACCACATTACAAGACTTCATATGTTCTATAATGACCCTCTCTTGGCATCAAATCTTTCCTTATAATTCATGATGATTAATAGGCATAAAAATAAGTTTGGGGGAGAGACGAGGAATCTCAAAGTGATGAAAGGTTCAAAGAACAAAAAGAATTGATGAAAAGGTAAGTCAAAGAAAAGGATGAAAAGCCAAAAAGAAGCATGTCAAAAGAAAAGTAAAGGTTGAAAGGATCTAAGAAAACAATGTTGAAAGGCTTGGAATGATGAAAAAAATGAGAAAATTGAGGTCATATAGAAGAAAAGAGTGACAAAATGTCTCGCTAGTCCCTCAAAGAAAGAAGATAATGACTCAAGAGTAAAGAAAACATGAGTAGAAATGAGAAAATTGAGTGCTTAAGGAAAGATGATCCCATCATAGTTCATTATGTCCAACCTTGATCCAAAAAGCCTTCATTACATCCCGCTAAAGCCCTATAGGATTTCAAGTTGAGTGAGCTTGCATTAGTGGTGATTTACATGAGGGGCAAGCCTATGGTGCTTAAAGCCGGACTTGTGACATTCTTTTGAGAGTGATGAGCGCACTTCTTTACAATACCGATTTTGAGTGTCACATTCTATAAGGTGAGATGAGCTCGTGGAGAGTAGAGGAGAAGGAGTCTGGGATCCACAATGACCTATGTGAGAGAGCGAGGTTCCTTGATTAATTGAGTCAACTGTTGATGCTCTTGTGTCACATTATACGGATGAAACTCAAAAAGTCATATCATAATGTTGTTGATAATGCATTTGTGTTGAGGGTAATTGTTATTTCCAATTGATGCTTGATGAATTCACCTTAGGGCAGCTGAAATATTCCTTTCTTTTTCTTGTGGAGGTGGGAATTACCTTGTTTTATTGAGGACAAACAAAAGCTTAAGTTTGGGGGAAGTTGATAACTAGGTATTTTAACCTATTATTTTCTCTGTTTTGCTTATGTTTTGGGTCAAAAATGCTTGTCACGACCCAAACTGGAGGATCATGACTAGCACCCGAGCCATACTTGCCGAGCACCAACGTACATTTTATATAACCTTTCTTATTATCTTTAAGGGCCGACTAGGTCATTATCAATGGTAGATATGGATGATGAACACCAAAAAATGAAAGATAATGGAATGAACATGCATAAAATGGGATAACAAGACTGCCAAGAAACTACATATAAGGTACAAGCTACCACGCTTCCATGAAAGACTATACAACAAAAATCATCCGACACGGCATACCAAACTATACATGAGTCGACACCTGTCTATGAGCCTCTAAAGGAGCATAAGTGCTGCAACATTGATGGGACAGGGCCCCGACATACCCATAATATCTTTAACAAAAATTCATACCAAGACTACAGCAAGTCCGGAGAAGGGGTCTCGCCAATAACCGCTGAACTAGGAAACCTACTGTGGTGGGGGAGCTGCGTCTACCTGTCTATCAGGACCTGCAACACGGCATGCAGCATCCATAAATAAAAAGGACGTCAATACGAATAAAGTATTAAGTATGTAAGGTAGGAAAGCATAAGTAAGAACAGTAATGTAAACAGGGAGAAAGAATATACAACCTATAACATCTAGGGTACCTCTGAGGGCTATTGACATGAAATTCATAATACATACATATATATATACATAAAATTTTAAAACATATGCCTTTGTGGGCATCATATCGTACCCGGCCATTATAGGCTCGGTAAAACGTACCCGGCCACGTGGAGCTCGGTAAAACCCAACTGATCAGTGGTTGCACAGTAGGTGTCGTACCTGGACGACTATAACGCGGCTTGGTAGAGTAATATATATATATATATATATATATATATATATATATATATATTCTAAACAGTAATGTCGATATTCTCCGTACACGTTATTAGGGCTAACTCTTCATCAAGAATCTTATAAGAGTTAGGAAGTACCAACAACATTGATAACATAAGAATAAGAGGATCAACCTCAGCATCAATTGTTCCATAAGAAGGGAAACAACGTAAGCACTGCTAGCTTCTAAGAGTAGAGTATCTTTGGAAGCTCGTTCATTGCATTATATACAATCGGAGTCATGCAAAAGAAGGAAAGGATAGCTTCACATACCTTGTGTATATACTGCCCAACCTCAATCTATGCAAATGTCCCGACTCAGTAGTTAATAAGAGAAACAACACTATCGTTATCATTTAAGCGTCATAACTATTATGTATCGACCATAACCCATTTTACGATAAAACGGACAACACCTCCCCTATATATATGAATTCACACAAGTCAAAAAAATCACCAAACAGTCCAAAAATATCAATAATAATCATATTGAGCCTCCCAAAATCGTCCACACACCCTAATTACTTCATACATAAGACGACAACAAACGTAGTGTCAAACAATCTAAAATTGTAACGACGAATGACCAGCCAACCATTCCATAATTATGTGATGTTTCTACACACCTTTTATCCTCCAAAACTCCATAAAACATCAGCAAAATAGGCAGACCAAAAGCAACACGAAACAACCCACAAAAATCGTCCACTAATAATCGAATAACTCGAACTCACGGCTTTTGATCACCGTCCCGTGAGTTCTAACTATTAGGAAATGAATTTATCAACCTCCCTTGATATTTAGGGCTTAAACACAGAAAGTAGACGTTTTCTTAACTCTGAAGTACCTTCCAAAACTCAAACTACAAAGAAAAAGAGAGGTGATATAGTGATACTTACATCGTAGGAATCGTTCTAATGTTATCGCTTCTATATTTCGTACACCGGATGTTAATCCTCTTTGAAACCCTTGAAGAGAGCTTAAGATAAGTTTAGGGGTGTTCTCTGGGTTTTTTCCATGGATAAATTAAGAGAAAAAAACGACATAGGGGGGTATATATCAACTTTAGAAAAGTCAAAGAGGTGCTAGCTTGGCACCCTCTCATTGGCCCATCTTTTGATGCTTATATCTTTTTATCTGGGTCGTATGAATGAACGGTGAAGAGAATTAGAAACTAAATTTTAAAACCTTCAATTTGGTATATAATATGTCCCAATAAGACCTCATATAACACGCAAAATGTATTTCTCAAAATGCTTTAGTGCACCTACTTGTCACTTATGATGTTTGCGTAGTCTCGCAAAACTGTAAATATCTCTCTACTCCTATGTCGTATTGATGATCAGTTTAATGCGTTATAAAATAGAATCATATATCTTCAATTTACTAGGTAGATAATACCCTAATTCCAAGTAAATTTGGAGAAAAGAATAGTAACATTTGACCTAAAGTTTAAGTAAAATTATGAATGTAAGTTGCGACAACTTTTGTTGACTTTTGTTTAATTACTCGTTTGACTTCAAGACTTATGATATGGATAATATGTGATTCAAATACCTTAAAACACGAAATATTGAGAATATTAAGCACCACTAGGTTTATCCGAAAATACGGGTTACAATATCCTTGATTCGTTTAACTTCTAATACTTGTTAACCATCCTTATACATTCTTGTATCATTTAAGACCAATAGGATTAACTTCTTATCATCTTAGAGATAATCTCTTCTCAGATTTACATCGACTAACTTATGGAATGAACCAAAGTATGTGAATATGGGTTGTAACCATGCTTAAGGTACTCCCGAAACTAACTTAAGGTGCTTACTTGCAGGTTTTGATCAAAATGAGGCAAAAAGCCAAAATAAGCTCATGAAGGAGTCAAACTCTCACAAACCAAAAGAAGCAAATGGACCGCTGACCGCGATGGAAAAGCGCGGCCGCGTTGGGTTCACCACTGAGGAGGATACTTTTACGCGGTCTGCGAGATTTAGGTTCAGAGAAGCTGCAATTTAAGGTAAACACCACTGTTGACCGCACTACAAAAGCTCGACCGCGAAACCTCTGGCGCGACCGTAATGGGAATTACGCTAAGAGCAAAGATTGAGACTTTGAGTCCTTGCAATCTGGGCTCAACTGAAGAACGCATCCCACTTCTAAATTACGCGGCCACGGATTTACCTGACGCGGTGGAAATTCTATTGGGAGCAATATGAGAGGATCAAAGACTTGGCAAGTAAAGATCATCTAAAGAACGCGGTCCGCGAACAAAATATGTGGCAGCGATTGAAGCGAAAGGGGACGCGAAGGAATTTGCACGGTCACAGAAGCCTAGTCCAACCCATTCCCAGATCTTAAGAAACGCGGTCCGCGCTCATTATTGCGAGGCTGTGAAAGTCTAAACGCTGAGGCGCTTATTTTAACGCAGTCAGCGGAACCTCCCTAGGGGCATTTTTATCAAGAAATTTCAGTTGTGTATAAATAGATCTTTTTCACATTTTTAGGTTAAGTCTGATATTAGGGAACACGTGAACAACCGTATTTTACCGTTTTAAGTAATTTTAGAGTATCTTTAGTTTATATATTTAGATTTTCTTCTTGTATTTGACTTTTATGGCTTATATTACATCTTCATCTTTGATTTCTACCATTATTATGAGTATCTAGACCCATTAGCTTGAAGGAATTGGGATGAATTCAAGACATTGATATGGTTCTTGAGAAAGAGGGCCCAAGTATAGGAAAATAGGCTAACAAGGAATTGGAGTGAATTTAAGAAATTGATATCCCCAATTAAAGGGTTAAACCTAGAGATAATAATACCCGACTTGAGCCAATTTCGCTTGCATTGTTTGAACGCCCATTTAGGCTTGAGAAAGCCAAATCGGGCAAAGTCACTCAAACTACGGAGAGGTATAGAGTGAATAATTATATGTGAAGGTTATATCACGACCCCAATTACAACAAGATTGTCCTAGATTTTAGACCCCATTAGATACTCGCCTAGGCGGAAGTCACTTCCCTAGTGCTTTTTATCATTTGAAAAACTCCTACAAAAACATTGTACTTAGATTATTTTCAACAATCAATAGCATTTAAATTATAATAGAAACAACCCCAATCATGGTTAGAACTGCAATTAAAGACAACACACGCAACTAGATTAGGTAGAAACCCAACTCCCAACCAATATTAACTCCCTGTGGATATCGATCCCGACCTATCGGGTAATACTGCATCGACCACTCCTCGCCATTATATAGTGGTGTAGGGTTGGAACCAATCAATCCGCTCTCGTTTCCACTTTTGAATCTGGCAGCTAGATGAATGGAATACCGCGAACTGTGGGCCTCCTCAATAATCAATTCACGTAGCCTGTCCACATTAGGCACACATATCCGATCATGAATCCTCAATACCCCATCATCGCCAATAGTAGCATCTCTGGTATCACCGTGTTGATTAAGGATAAGCAAATGAGGATCATCATACTGGTGCTCCCTGATGCGATCATATAAGGAAGACCAAAAACCACACAAGCTAGAACCCGACTGGGTTCCGAAACATCTAATCTCATGAACTGGTTGGACAAGGCCTGAACATCACCTGCAAGTGGTATATCCCCAATAGGAATGAATGCAAGGCTACCCATACTCACTGCCTTTCTACTCAAGGCATCGACCACAACATCGGCCTTCCCGGGATGATACAAAACAATAATATCATAGTCCTTTAGCAGCTCCAACCATCTCCGCTACCTCAAATTTAGATCCTTTTGTTTGAACAAGTGTTGGACGCTTCGATGATCCGTAAACACCTTACATGACACATCGTAGAGATAATGCCTCCAAATCTTCAAAGCATGAACAATGGCAGTTAACTCCAAATCATGGACATGGTAGTTCTTCTCATGGGACTTCAACTGACGTGAAGAATATGCAATCACTCTACCTCCCTGCATCATGGGACATCCAATACCGATCTGAGAAGCATCACAATACACTGTATAAGAGCCCGAAGCTGAAGGAAAAACTAAAACTGGAGTTATGGTCAAGCGAGTCTTGAGCTTCTGAAATCTCTCCTCATACTCATCCGACCCCCCTGAAAATAGCACCCTTCTGGGTCAATTTAGTCAAGGGCGATGCAATAGACGAGAAACCCTCCACGAAGCAACGATCATAGCTCGCCAAGCCGAGAAAGCTCCAAATATTCGTAGTTGAGGATGTTCTAGGCCAACTCTGAACCGCCTCTATCTTCTTTGGATCCACCTGAAAACCCTCACTAGGCACCACGTGCCCCAAGAACGCCATTGAACTAAGCCAAAACTCACACATGGAGAACTTAGCATAAAGCTTCTCACCCCTCAACCGCTGCAATACAATCCTTAAATGTTGGGCATGCTCCTCCTATCTATGAGAGTACACCAGGATATCATCAATGAACACTATGACAAACGAGTCAAGATAAGGATGAAATACATTGTTCATCAAACGCATGAATGCTGCTAGGGTGTTGGTCAGCCTAGAAGACATCACGAGGAACTCATAATGACCATAACGGGACCTGAATGCTGTCTTTAGAATAGACAAGTCCCGATTCTTCAACTGGTGATACCCAGACCTCAAGTCAATCTGAGAGAACACCCTCGCTCCCTGAAGTTGGTCAAATAGATCATCAATATGTGACAAAGGATACTTGTTCTTCATTGTGACCTTGTTCAACTGCTTATAATTAATGCACATTCTCATAGTACCATCCTTATTCTTCACAAACAGAACCTGTGCACCCCAAAGTGACACGCTAGTCCTAATCAACCCCTTATGAGGAAGTTCTTGAAGCTGATCCTTCAATTCCTACAACTCAGCTGGTGCCATACGATACAGAGGAATAGAAATGGGCTGAGTACCCGACACCAAGTCAATACCAAAGTCAATATCTCTGTCGGGCAGCATGCCCAGCAGGTCTGCAGGAAATACATTCAGAAACTCACGCACCACCGGGACAGAATCAATAGTAGGAGTATTATCACCAACATCCCTCACAAAAGCCAAATAAGAAAAAAAACACCCTTCCCCACCATTCGATGGGCCTTCAAGTATGAAATCACTCGGCTAGGAACATAGTCTAGAGAACCTCTACACTCAATCCATGGCATCACCAACGTCACGGTATTAGCGTGACAATCTAGAACAACATGACATGGAGACAACCAATCCATACCCAAAATCACGTCAAAGTCCACCATACTAAGCAACAAAAGATCAACTTTAGTCTCCAATCCTCCAATAGTATCGCCCACGGACGTAGAGACATAAACAAATGAAACTAAGGACTCACGGGGCATATTCAGATAAAGAGCAAAATACGATGATGCATGCGAATAAATGGAACTAGGGTCAAATAATACAGAGGCATCTCTTACATCCCGTGAGTTTAACAACATTGACACCATTTTATACGTTTGATATGGTATTTTGAGTGGAACACTTTTTGTAAAAAGTTTGAAAAATATGATTTTATATGGTTATTAATATTACTAGTTCCGAATATGCTTTAAATTATACAAATATTATAAAATTTTCTTTATTGTAAAGATAGAAATTATTTTCTCACAAGAAAATAAGGTTATCTTTTTACCATTTTAAGAATTAAGCGTACGAAAATTTATACTCTTTATAGAGATTAGGAAAATTAGAAGTTGAAAAAATATGTGCATTGTTTTTACATGGATGTTATAATGAAATAATAGAGCCTGTTTGGATGGGCTTGTTTTCGGTGAGTTTTAAGCCAAAATAGCTTTTAAGTCATAAGTTAGGACCTCTAACTTTTGGCTTTTGTCTTATTTTTGTCATCTTAACTTAAAAACAAGTACTTAAAAGCACTTTTTTACTTCATCCAAACACTACAAAATGGCTTAAAAACTATTTTTGCTTAAAAGCACTTAAAATAAGCCCATCCAAACGGGCTCATAGTGTATGTATTGATTTTATATGGTATCACATAATCATAATAGTAAGTTGTATAAAGTGTGTTAAAAGTGAGTAGTATTTTACGTAATTTGAGATAATTCTCAATTATGTGGATAATCGAATAATTAATAATGTTTAGTGAGAAATTAATTAAAAGTTTGGATAAGACCTACAAGGACTAACGTGGCAGCCCCTCCCTTTAAAATTAATGACTCTTAAAGTCATGTAACTTGGTGGCACTAAGGTGTATGATGAGTCATAACACCTTAATGACTTTGTTTACACGTTGGAGGACCATGAATAACACATAAGTTATCTTTGAATAATTTCCTTTGTCTTGGTTTTCTTTAATGGTAATGAACCCTTTGTCTTGGTTTCTTTATTAGTAATGAACTCTTTGTCTTGGTTTCTTTATTGGTAATGAAATTGGAGAAATTTTCGAGATACATGACAGAAGAATGCCGAAAGGAATTGTTTGATGATGTAGAGTATGGAGTGGATATTAGTCGGATAAGAAATAACGTGCTATGATATCAAGAATATCTTAAGGATTTTTTGCTACTTCAATTCGTTGTTATGTGTTTTGTCACAATCAACGTGTGTTAGAGAGATTGTTAAGAGAACCGGCTCAGGTATGTTAAGACGAATCCTTCTTTCTTTTGGCATGGTCCAAGTAACGATACGTAAACGTAATGATATTCCATAAGTGGTTCTACTCTTAGCAGTTAAGGATGTCTATGTTATTCATTCCCCTAAAGTGATATTCAAGCATGTCTAAGTATGTATCTAGTTCCCTATTGAGGTATTTGATAAAGATGTTAATGTTCATAATGGTATTATATGCATCATAGTTTATCACCGATCTACGGCCGGTTGGGCGTTACATATTTACCACCTAGCTGCGGTCGGTCGGGCAGTCATGCATTTACCACCGAGCTACGGCCGACTGGGTGGCTTGCCCCATTTTTCCTCGCGGAGTCCGGTTTTCGACATTTTGGGACAACTCATTTCCTTTTGGGAAGGGGTATGGAATTTGAAGACTCGCCACCTAACAGATTTAAGGTGCGTTAGGGAACCTAAAGCAAATAACTCATAAACCGGTTTACATTACTAGAGATTGGGTAATGGCTCGAAATTACCTTGAGGGGAAGGTGTTAGGCACCCCTCGAGGTCCACAATGGTGGGTCCCGACCAAACTTAATTTAAGCGAATTAGTCATAAAGCAATTTTGAAAAAATAAATATTATTTTAAAACGGGAATAAAGGGAGTCCTAGGTTTATTAGCCTATAGGATCACTTATGTGCAATACTCGGTAACCTTCCTTAAATAGAGGTGTTACGCGTAGTATTTGCGCACACGTCATCATATCCTTTACTACCTAATTACCCTCCCCTTAATTATTATCTAAGTGTTCTAATATCATCGAATACGTACCCTATGCGTGCATTACCCATTCCCTTACCTATGGCCCCGGAGGTGCTTAGGACCCCTATTTAAAGTGGTTCTAGACTCACTTATGGTGCTTAAAGGAGAAAAACTAAGCGACAGACAAAATCAAATTGGACTATCACATAAAGATCACTTAAGGGGGATCATATTTACCTCCACAAAAAAATAAACAATTGCACGCTTATTCAGACAAAGCAGTTTTTAAAACGATTCAAGGTCCTATAGCAGGATATATAGATAAGCACATAGCAGAATATGCAACTGTTTTATTAGGGCGAGGCAGTGAATTCCTAATTAGTTTTCCTACTGATTTTATTACTTACTGAATCAGGACAGTTTATAAGTAGTCAAACAAACACAACTTTAAAACTTCATAAATTTGATTTTACTACAGGATTGCCTAGGTGATAATCGGCAAGATCCTATAGGCATGACATCTAAATGTATTATGAACCAGTAATTAATTTAACATGCATATTCCGTCCTTTATACCCTATAGGCATGTTGTCTATGTGCTGAAAAATGATCACAAGCGTTATTTCATGACACATAAACTGATTTTTACGTGTTTATCTCTATAATCATGATATCTAAGTGATGAGACTGTTTTTATACTTATTTGCATGATGTCTAAGCATCAAGACTGATTTCTATATATGTTTTCCTATAGGCATGATATCTAGGTGAATAAAGGCGTTAACCAGTTTTCAAGCAAATTCAACAAGAAAATTCCTAGAGACATGGTTTCTAATGCACACATGAAGGTTTGAGAACATGATAATTTATGCAGAACTGATCAATGACCTAGAAACAAGATTTCTAAGATGCAAATGTGAAAATGCAGGATTTCAAAGAATGAGACAAGCCCTATAGACTTGGTTTCTAATGCTTATAGATAATCACAACAATCTTATGGGCATGATTTCTACCCGATCCCCACAAAGATATATATATATATATCTTTGTGGGGATCGGGTAGAAATCATGCCCATAAGATTGTTGTGATTATCTATAAGCATTAGAAACCAAGTCTATAGGGCTTGTCTCATTCTTTGAAATCCTGCATTTTCACATTTGCATCTTAGAAATCTTGTTTCTAGGTCATTGATCAGTTCTGCATAAATTATCATGTTCTCAAACCTTCATGTGTGCATTAGAAACCATGTCTCTAGGAATTTTCTNTATATATATATATATATATACCAGCTTTACTAATACCCCATATCTGTTTTACAAAGATCATTATTACAAACCAACTATAAATGAATTACAGAATGAAAATTACTATACTATAGGGAGCCTAGATAGGCCCAAAAGTAAACCTGGAAGTCAGGACTTCAATCAAGTCTGATGTCCAATAGGCAGTCCATAATACACCAAATGGGCTTCTGGTGTGTCAAAGTGTCACGACCCGAATTTACCCTCCGAACGGTCTCGTGACGGCACCTAGTCTCTACGACTAGGTAAGCCTATATTGTGGAAAAATAAGACAATTAATAACAAAACAGTAAAGATGAAGTAATACTATAAAATTTAGCCGCTCGGCATCTACATCTTTTACTTTCCCAAAACCCGGAATGTCACAAATCACAAGCTTTATACAACTATAGCTCTATACAACGGAACAAGCAAAATGTGTATATGTATATCTCCTAAGTCTGTAATAGAGTAGATGGGGACACGTGGGATTCTGCGAATGCTACAGAATTACCTTGCGGTCTCCTAACAGCTGCTGTAGTACTCCTAGCCAAAACGCTGTGTAATGGTACATGGATCTGCACATGGGGAAAACATGTGCAGGAAAGGGCGTGAGTACTCCACATTCGATACTTCGTAAGTGCCAAACCTAACCCCAGTAAAGTAGTGACGAGGTCAGGTTAAGGCTCTACTGAGTTTGAAAATAAGACAGTTATAAGTTTGAAAAGTGACATATAAATAGCTAAAATAAGCAGAATTTAAAGGAAAACTGAAAGAAATAATAAAGAAAAGCTCTCGGCTCAGCACAACATATATCTCAACAGCAAATATGCAATGCAGTACAGGGGAAAAGATCCTGGATCTCAGTTCGTAGTCCCAATTTAAATATGCTATGCAGTACATGGGGAAATCTCCCGGATCTCAGTCCGTAGTCCCAATTTAAATATGCAATGCAGTACAGGGGGAAAGCTCCCGGATCTCGGTCCCTAGTCCCAATTTAAATATGAGATGCAGAATCCTATCGGATACGACTTAATTAAACAATTCAAGAAAACAATAGGCAATAATAAGGTAAAACTACCTAAGCATGGAGCAAATAGTATCAAGTACGGGTGATTCAAGTGATAACAGGTAGGCATGCTCATTCTTATGCTAACTAATCAGTTATAACATGAAACAATAATATAGGAATGAAATAGTTATGTCATGGAAGGAAAAGCGAGAATTTAGCAACAATGACCCGTGTACGCACTCTTCATCTCGCGTACACGGCGTCCACATAGTAAAATCAGTATAAAAATTCCTAAGGGAAAATCCCCAACACAGAGTTAGGCAAGCCACTTACCTTGACTGCGCTAATCAACTCAATACCACGATGTTGCCACGAGTATCCGACTCCGGGTGGCCCAAATCTATTCAATTCGATTTCATAATGTAAATATCACTTCAAGGAAACAAAATAGCTAATTATTTCTAAGCTAATACGCAAAATTAGGAAATTCGCTCAAAAAGTCACCGGCCCAGGTCTCGGAATCGGGTAAAAATTATATTTTCCGGACAGTCGTTCACTCACGAGTCTAACCATATAAGAATCTCTCAAATTGGAGGCCAAACACCCAATCAAAACTCAATAATTTGGTCTATGAAGTTCATCCCATTTTCCCCATTTTCTACCCAAAACTTTCGAAATTAAAGGTGGGATTTAAGATTGGAATCATGGAATTTGATCTATGATGGATAGAAATCACTTACCCGAGTTACCCAGGTGCAAAAGTACTCAAAAATCGCATTTCCCGAGCTCTCAAAATAAAAAATGGTGAAAATAACATAAACCCTCGGAATTTGGTTTTTAAAAGACTGCCCAGTCATTTCTTCTATGCGATCGCGGAGCACATCCTGGCACGCGCCTAAAGTCCTTCATCGCATTCGCATCTACAAGTCTGCGATCGCGGACCCTCATCCCTCAAAGATATGCGATCGCATTAGGGGCCACGCGACTGCGTAAAACAAACACTGACCCTTCCTTAGACCTAAGATATCCTATGCGATCGCGACCCATGATATGCGATCGCGGAGACCAAGTTCCCCACACACTGCGATCGCGATTGGCATTGTGCAATCGCGAAGAACAAATCAGAAAACTCCCCTACTTACCCTATGTGATCACGGATGAATTCTTGCAATCACAGAGAACAAAGAATTGCTGCAGAAAAACCAGCAAAGGTGTTTAGGCCAAAAATACCCGTTTAAACACCCGAAACACACCCGAGGCCCCCAGGACCTCAACCAAACCTACCAACCAACCCTAATACCTCATTCAAACTTGGTTGAGCCTCAAAAACACGTCTCATAACATCAAAATCATCAATTATGCACAGATTCAAGCCTAAGAACTTATGAAATTTCTAGAATTCACATCTGATGCCGAAACATGTCAACATGCATCCGAATGACCTCAAATTTTGCACACAGGTCATAGATGAAATTACGGACCTGCTTCAGCTTTCGTAATTCCATTCAGAGTCCGATATTAAAATTTCACCTATCGACCGAAATCACCGAAATTCTAACTTTCGCCCATTTAAGCCAAAATCCACAATCGACTTCGAAAACATATTCCGAACACGCTCCTAACCTCGGAATCACCCAACAGAGCTAGAGGAGTTGACGGAATTCCATTCCAGATCCGTCTTCACACAGTTCTAGCTACAGCCTGATTTCAAAAGCTGAAATCCACATTTAAGGACTATGTGTCCAAAATCACTCCGAATTTCACCACTCAACGCTCTGACAAGTTCCAATAACATAAATAGACATGAGAGCAGAAGTTATTAGGGGATGTCTCAGGGACCCCGGGTAATGCTCACACCAGAACCCTTTTTGAAAGAAACGGTTTTTGTGAAAAAGTTTGGAAAAGCCATGTAACGACCCGGCCGGTCGTTTCGTAGAATTTGTATTATAATTACTATTATTGAATTTTCATAGGTTGGTTATAATATTATTGATGTGTTAGAGTTGGTAGGCTGGAAATCGGAATGATTATAATGAGAAATTAGTCACTTAGTCTTTAAAAATAGTCTTAAAGTTGGAAAAGTCAACTGAGAGTTGACTTATTGGTAAACGACCTCGAAATGCAAATTTTATGGCTCGGATAGCTTCTTTAGGTGATTTGGGACTTAGGAGTGTGTTCGGAATATTTTTGTGATGTTCGGTGTAGAATTAGGCTTGAATTGGCGAAAGTTAGTTTTTGGCGATTTCCTGTTGGCAGTGGAAAATAGGCTTTCGGGGTCGGAATGGAATTCCGGAAGTTGGAACAGGTTCGTAATGTCATTTTGTATATGTGTGCAAAATTTCAGGTCAATCGAATGTGTTTTGGATAGTTTCGGCATCGTTGGTGGATTTTAGAATTTTGAAAGTTCTTAGGCTTGAATCCGATGTGATTTTGGTGTTTTGATGTTATTTTTAGTGTTTTGAGAGTGAAACTAAGTTTGAATGATAATTTATGATGTGTTGGTAAATTTGGTTAAGGTCCTGAGGGGCTCGAGATTGCTTTCGGGCGGTTAACAGATTCATTTGGACTTAAAAACATAGTTGTTTTGCTGGTGTTTTTACAACAACAATTTGTTCACTGCGATCGCGTAGGCATTTGTACGATCGCGGAGAGTTAATTTAGGCAGGCTCATTTTGTGCTGTGCGGTCGTGTTCGGAGTCCTGCGATCGCGGAGAAGGAAAGAGGGGCCCAGTGCGATCGCGTACTGCAGGGTGCGATCGCATAGAGAGTTTTGGGCGCGTGGGGTCGGCTGGCAGAGTGCACTGAGCGATCGCGTGCACAGTGCTGCGATTGCAAAGGGGTAGGAACACCAGTGCTGTGCGAATGCAAGTAGTTGTCCGCGTTCGCACTGAGTAAATAACTGGACAGTATAAAAATAAACCCTCCGCGACCATTAACCCTTTTTACACCATTTTTGAACGGGAAGAAGCTTTTGAGGCGATTGTAAAGAGGGAAAATCATCGTTCTTCATAGAGGTAAGTATTTTGGACCTTAAAACTTGATTTTAGGTGATTAAGGAATATAATCACAGTGTTTAATTCATGAAAATCAGTAAAAAAGGTGGGGCTAGGGCTTGAGATTATGAGACCTTTAAGGGTCGATTTGAGGGGTCAAACGAACTCCGATTTTTGCGTTCTTTATATGTACGGACTCGTGAGATGACGAAGAATATTTTGGTATAAAAATTTCTTAGTTCCGAGATGTGGGCTCAGGGGTCGGGTTTTAGCAAATTTTGGGTTTTGAGCTAAAATTGATATTTTTCAATTGGAATTCATTCCTTAAGCATAATTTGATGATAAAAATCTGAACTTGGTAGATTTGAAGCACTCGAGATTTGATTCGAGAGGAAAGCGTATTTCGGAATAGTTTCCGGGCTAGTTGGAGGTAAGTAATGTCTTTAAATCCTGTCTTGAGGGTATGAAACCCCGGACTCTGCACCCTTTCACGGGTTTTGGAATGCAAAGGTTGGAACTTTGGAAATATATTCCCTATTTAGGCATTATTGAGTTGCGAAACCGATTTTTAATCCTATGCTTAATAATATTGATATATATATATTTTTTTAAATATGATTTGGGTTGTAAGCCATGTTTGGGGCCTAGTGCCGATCTATTTACCCCTTGGGGGTTGTTTTTACTATTTTCCTCACTTGATATGTTATGATTTTCACTCAGTCTTTTCTTGATAATTATTTTGACACTCAGAGTATTTTTTATACTATTTCTTGAAATTGAAACACTGTTTTTGGGTCGAGAACCCGGTATATTTATGGTCTGAAGGGAAAGTTGAGAGTGTCTGACTGAGTGAGGTTGCAGGCCTATATCGTGAGGATGTTATGATATGAGTGAGGTTGCGGGCCTATATTGTGAGTGATTTATGCCATGATGTGGCTTGTTATAGCGCTTGGGCTGTAGGAGCCCCTCCGAAGTCTGTACACATCCCCAGTGAGCGCAGGTACCTAATGAGGGATGTTGCCCACGGGGATGATACTAAGTGATTACGAGGTTGCCTGATGGGCTAATAGTGAGTGACTGTGAGGTTATCTGATGGGATAATATTGAGTGACTGTGAGGTTGCCTGATGGGCTGATACTGAATGACTGTGAGGTTGCCTGATGGGCTAATATTGAGTGACTGTGAGGTTGCCTGACGGGCTGATACTGAGATTGTTATGAGAAATGATTTTTGCCCGAGGGGCAGATTTACTATGATTTTACTGAGTTTTGAACTATGATTTACTTCGTTTTCAAACTGATTTTTTACTGAGAGTTTTACTGAGATATATTGAAATTATACTTGTTTCCAAGGATTTCTGGAATTTGGTTTTTGAACTTATGTATTTGATGAATACTTATGGTGACTTGGTGATTTACTATTTTGTGAATTGGTGTATATGTGTCGTGTGTTTCTTATTTCTCAGACTGTGATTTATTTTCGTTACTAGTGAGTTGGCGTACTCATCATTACTCCCTGCACCTCTGTGTGAAGATCCAGGTATTGATTTGGAGCAGTAGTCGTCCGAGTTCGTTATCCGCAGCTTACGAGATTTCGACGTAGCTGTCCAGCGTCCGCAACTTCTCCATTTCCCTTCCTTATTTAGTATTACTATATTATTCCTAGACTTTTTCTATGACAATAGCAGAGTTAGTTTATTTCGTACATGCTCATGACATGTTGACTCCGGGTCTTGGGGACGATTTTAGACTGTTAGCTTAATTGTTTTGTTTAAAGATTTCAAAATTTATATGCATATTATGAATCGTTGAAAATAAATTGAGATATTTGAAAAGAAAAATGTGAAAATTTTGTGTGCTGGCTAGCCTAGTTCCACGATAGGCACCATCACTGCCAGTTAGGATTTGGGGTCGTGACAAGTTGGTATCAGAGCTCTAGGTTGCATAGGACTCAACAGTTATGAGCAGGTTTAGTAGAGTCTTGCGGATCGGTACAGAGACATCTGTGCTTATCTTCGAGAGGCTGCAGAACCGTTAGGAAACATTCTACATTCTTGAATTCTTATCGTGCGAATCCATTTATTCAGCCAAAAACGTAACTCTTGGAATTCCTTTCATGTATTCGAATGCACACGCGAGCGCTTGGTATTAGTTGTGCGTCCGTGGCTTGTGACTTCCATGGGTGAGATGTGATTTTTAACATGTTAATAATGGGCCAGTCGGAAGGACTTGAGGCTGAATTTAGTCTGTGGCTTGAGTGTTGAGATTTCATTTGGGTGAGCACATGCGCTGGCGGACCTATATGTCCGTTTGTGTCTTTATTGATGGAACTTTGTGACTAGATGACTATATGGTGAGTGTGATCGGATAATTAGATGTATTCAGGTTGATTGATTGTGACCAAAATGAATTGGGGGGAGATGTGGCAAGAACCATTGATTATTTGACTTCTGTATTGAGTTAGAATAGGGCTTCGAGTTATGAGTATTGAAGGACCTCTCGTGTAGTTTAGTTGTGGAGTGAAGTGGGTTTTCCTGTTATGTTCTGAGTTCTTGTGATGTCTTTTGAGCTGAACAATGCTCCAGTAGCATTCATGTATTTGATTAGCGGTGTATTTAGGCAGTGATTGCAATCCTTTGTTATTGTATTTATTGATGGCATCCTGTCGTACTCACGTAGCCAGGGATAACATACTCAGCATTTGATGATGGTACCACAAGGATATAGGGAGGAGAAGCTTTGTGCGAAGTTCTCCAAGTGTGAATTTTTAGCTCAGCTCAGTAGCATTCTTGGGACATGTGGTGTCCAGTGAAGGTATCCATGTGGTCAGACGAGTGTGAGTAGAGCTTCCAGAAGTTCAAGATTCCTTGAGCACATCCCTAGTGTTAGTATTGCCATCAGCTTCAGGTTCTTATACCGCTAGATGGGATGTCTCGAGGGCAGGCAGTGGTTGTGTTCTAATGTAGGAAGGTATAGTGATTGCGTGATAGCTATGATTTTCGGAAGTGTATAGGGAGATATCATTTTGAGGTTAAGCAGGCAGGAGTATTTCCTGCGGGTTGTCTTGAGGTGTGTGACCCTTATGTTTATCATTGTCAAGTTCTTTTCTACCAGTAGATGATGTATGTTGTAATTCGAGTTTAGCTCGCTTGTGGGAGTTGGCATGACAATTATTATGGTGAATACAAGATTTGCATACGATTTGAGGGTTAGATGGTTTGGGTCATATAAGGTTATGGAGGATTTAGTTGAACCTCACCACAGTATGGTGGCAGTGATAATGTGTGGGCATCGTAAGTTATTGTTTGTCTTGATCCTTGGCTTTGATCCAAGTGGGGGAGTCCGTTAATGATAAGTTGATTACACGATTATGTGTTGTACTGGTTGCGAGGTATGTTGGTGAATCAGTTATGACCTACAAAGGTGGAGTCTAGGAATGACTCGAGTGATGGAAATTTCTTCGATCCAAGTTGTAATGTACTTTATGGATAATGTTATTCATTGAATGATGGAGTTGAACTGGTAAGGGTAGAGCGTGCAATGTATGAGTGTACTTGTAGCTTCAAAGGGGTGGAATACTTTCCTAGTATGTGGATTGCGAGCGGGGTCATGCCATTCTGTTTACTTGGTTAGTGTAATTGAAATTGCATAGAGTAAATGACGTTCGAGAATGGTTCAGACAGATTCAAGGTTATATGTAGCGATCGAGGATCTTCAAGGTGTGAGAAGGGCTAGAACTGAGATTTACAGGGAATGTGTCAAGGCTTGTGGTGTATTTGCATTATCATGGATTCTATCCATCAGTATCAGGAAAGTGAAGGTAATGACTTTAAATTCGCAGGAAGTCTCTTTAGGGTAAGTATTTCTAATGTGGTGCATTTGGGGAGAATTGAGGGATTATTCAGCGGCTTATGAGCCTTAGACGTTATATTGTTATGCTCGGTTTTCGTGCGGTGAGTCGGGATTGAGAATGCAGTATTATGGCAAGAAGAAGTATCAATTCGAAGGTAAGTCAGAAGGAACTTGGATAAATACGATAACTTGGTAGTACGTCGGATCGGTATGATAAGGGATATGGTTAGTTCTTTGTGTGTTTATAAGGTAATGAGTTGTTATAGGTGTTTCTTAGCAATTCTATTGGAATTTGGTGGCATGCGTAGCTTGGTTGAGTTAGAAGGATTCAGTCCTGGCGGTTTGGTGTTGTACAAGTCTGATTCGGGAGTTCTTGATGGTTTCTACCACGGTTGGAGATGTATATTTCTACTGGCGTGAGGGCCATGTGATGTATAGTGATTTTGCTTCTAAATGGGATAAATGGAAAGTTCTTGGCTAGTTGGGTACGTAGTTGTTTGTGGCTAGGAAGGGAGCATGAAGTTCTCATATTTATCATAGGATTGCATGGCGTATGCGGTATTTTGTGTATAGTGGAGAGTGGCATATGTGAGGTCACTGTTCAGTTTTGGAAGGAAGGTCAGAACTGGCAATTTCAGATGATTAGGTAAAGGATACCACTATTGGGTGGCTGGATGAGAGTATACATTCATAAAGGACAATGTGTTTAAGGCAATGTGTTTGAGTAAGGGTGGATCATTGGTGTTACGGCGCTCTCTTGTTGGATCGACTGCCGATATTCAAGTTTGTTGGTGGCACAGAAGAATTATAGGAGTATCCCCGTGGAATGATTGAGTATTAGAGACATGTTATATATTCGAGTGGTGGAATTCGGATCTGATATAGTAATTGGTGCGCCTCATGGATTTTTGAGACTGGGAGTTTTCATGAACATTGTAGTTGTGAACTACGAGGATGCGAGCAAAGCTAGTCAGGTGTTAGTATATGTCATGATTCAGTCGTTATGAACGTTCAGAGCGTTATCTACCTGTTATGGGTGACCAGAGTTGACTTAGAGTTATTGATAGACCAGTATGGGTGTTGCAGGATTGAGACATATTGGTTATGTTCTTTCTGGTTCGGGTGGCATGGTATCGTCCGATTTCCCTGTGGTTATGGTAATGCACTTTGAGTAATTGATGTTGAATTTCGCATGGTTATGGATTTTGAGCAGGGTGGCTTGGAGTATTTCATGTGGTCCAACAGTCGGATGGGATCACGCTTTGTAGCAGAGTTAAGTAGAGGGATGATCCTTGGTGTAGGAATTGTGTGATATGGTTTTCACGATGTGTATCAGGATTTTACCATGATGTGGTAATGGCAAGAGTAATGGCACGATAGTCCTCTCGTGTGAGTCTTCTCTATTTTATGAGTTGAGCTCTTAGGATGTTGTTATTGAGTGCACGAGTTACACAAGTTATGGCTCTGGATGGTATTGATTCTGATCAAACGAATGGTTTCTGGTTTCTACGTGTTTCTTTCATCATCGGCACCATATGAAGGTGTTAAAGCAAGGCTTTGTTTGATAAGAGGTTGTTTACGGGTGTTGGGTTGTTATGAGCAGCGATTGGGATTTTGAGTCATCTTTATGAGTGTTGAGTCATGCGGTATAATATGTGATTTCATCTTGTGTTGCGGATATGGCTTGATACAGCGTGTTCAGACTATTTCAGCTTATAGTTGTGGGATCAGAACTTGTAAATCATTTCAGAAGTGGAAATTTAGTTCTAAGGTTTATGGGTCAGGATGGGACTTCGAAATTTCAACTGTGTTGTGCTATTAGACCTATATGGGGTAAGGTGACATGGAATAGCCTCTGAATATTTGCATGGTAGGTTACACAACAATTTTGGTGGTGTTTGGAACAACTCTAGGAACGTTCGAGGACGAACGTGTGTTTAAGTGGGGGAGAATGTAACGACCCGGCCGGTCTGTAGAATTTGTATTATAATTACTGTTATTGACTTGTCATAGGTTGGTTATACTGTTATTGATGTGTTAGAGTTGGTTGTCTTTAAATCGGAATGGTTATAAGGTCTTTAAAAATAGCCTTAAAGTTGGAAAAGTCAACTAAGAGTTGACTTATTGGTAAATGACCTCGGAATGTGGATTTTATAGCTCGGATAGCTTCGTTAGGTGATTTGGGACTTGGGAGTGTGTTCAGAATATTTTTGTGATGTCCGGTGTAGAATTAGGCTTGAATTGGCGAAAGTTAGTTTTTGACGATTTTCGATTAGTAGTGGAAAATAGGCTATCAGGGTCGAAATGGAATTCCGAAAGTTGGAAGAGGTTCGTAATGTCATTTTGGATATGTGTACAAAATTTCAGGTCAATCGGATGTGTTTTGGATAGTTTCGGCATCGTTGGTGGATTTTAGAATTTTGAAAGTTCTTAGGCTTGAATCCGATGTGATTTTGATGTTGTGATGTTATTTTTAGTGTTTTGAGAGTGAAACTAAGTTTGAATGATCATTTATGCTGTGTTGGTAAATTTGGTTGGGGTACCGAGGGACTCAAGATTGATTTCGGGTGGTTAACAGACTCATTTGGACTTAAAAACATAGTTATTTTGCTGGTGTTTTTACAGCAACAATTTGTTCACTGCGATCGCGTAGACATTTGTACGATCGTGGAGAATTAATTTAGGTAGGCTCATTTTGTGTTGTGCGATCGCGTTCAGAATCCTGCGATCGCGGAGAAGGAAATAGGGGCCCAGTGCGATCGCGTACTGCAGGGTGCGATCGCATAGGGAGTTTTGGGCGTGTGGGGTTGGCAGGCAGAGTGCACTGTGCGATCACGTGCACAGTGCTGCGATCGCAAAGGGGGAGGAACACTAGTGTTGTGCAAACGCAAGTAATTGTCCGCATTCGCACTGAGTAAATAACTGGACAGTATAAAAATAAACCCTCCGCGACCATTAACCCTTTTTATACCATTTTTGGGGGGGAAGAAGCTTTTGAGGCGATTTTAAAGAAGGAAAATCATCGTTCTTCATAGAGGAAAGTATTTTGGACCTTAAAACTTGATTATAGGTGATTAAGGAACCTAATCACAATAGTTAATTCATGAAAATCAGTAAAAATAAAGGTGGGGTTAGGGCTTGAGATTATGAGACTTTTAAGGGTCGATTTGAGGGGTCAAACGAACTCCGATTTTTGCGGTTATATGTACGGACTCGTGAGATGACGAAGAACATTTTGGTATAAAAATTTCTGACTTCCGAGATGCGGGCCTGGGGGTCGAGTTTTAAAAAATTTTGGGTTTTGAGCTAACATTGATATTTTTCATTTGGAATTCATTCCTTAAGCATAATATGATGATAAAAATCTAAACTTGGTAGATTTGGAGCACTTGGTAGTTGATTCGAGAGGCAAGTGTATTGCAGAATAGTTTCCGGGCTAGTTTGAGGTAAGTAATGTCTTTAAATCCTGTCCTGACTGTTAGCTTAATTGTTTTGTTTAAAGATTTCGAAATTTATATGCGTATTATGAATCGTTGAAAATAAATTGAGATATTTGAAAAGAAAAATGTGAAAATTTTGAGTGCTGGCTAGCCTCGTTCCACGATAGGCGCCATCACGGCCGGTTAGGATTTGGGGTCGTGACAAGCCAGCCCCAGTGTGTCAGAGTTCGGAGGAGTCTCATGGACTCCTAGGCAGTGCTCACACTGGAAGGCCAGGACCCTAGATGTCTAATAGTAGGAGTTGGAAATAGCATATGAAAATAGGGGATAGTTTTAGGAAAATAATTTGGGTTTTAGAAGTAAATAGGAACACACAGAGTCATTCAGCACTTTGAATTCAAACAAGGATTCCAGCAGTCAAACAATAGAACAGAATCACAATTACTTCGAACAAGGTTTCACATTGCCTAGGATTAACTTAGTTCATTAGTTATCACTAGGTGAGCATATAGACATGTACTAAGGAAAGAGAAACATGCTGAAATTAATTCACTACCTTACAGAACAGGGTGAGGTAAAAGACACAGCCAATTTCAAGTGTCATGGGCAAAACATGAGCATACTAGAACAGGAATTAAGTCATGTTGGTCCAGAGAAACATAGGACAAAACAGAAACATGTTGAAGCACCAACCACACAACCATATAAGACAAAGAAGCAACAAGACTAAAGCATACTGGTTAAAATAAACAGGAAATACATAATGAACCTGCACATATTCAGGTTCAGAGTGAAATAATCATGTAAGTCATAGAAAATAGGAACTGAAGCACAGTAGTTGAGAAAGAGATGATTAGGAGATCAGCACCAAGACAGAAATATGTTATGGCAAATAACACATAGAAGAAGCTATGATAACAGAAATAGGGACATACTGGTTAAGAGCAATAAATGGGAAGGCATAGGTTCTAACTACATATGATAACAAAAGTAGTCATGCTGATTAAGGTTAATAAACAGAAAGACATAGGTCTAGCTACACAGAAGTGGTGATGCTGATTGAAAGCAATAAACCGGGAAGACATAAGTATAGTTACATAGAAGTAGTCATGATGAATATGAGCAATAAATAGGAAAGACATGAGTCTAGCTTCATGGCATATTGAATGATAATAGGAGGGGAGACATACCAATTAATAAATAGCAAACAGGAAGGTGAGAGTATGCAGAATCCAATAGTCTAGCCTTGGCTTTCAGCCGGCTAGACAGTGCAGCAAACACAAGTAACAGAAACGTTTGATTAAGAGCAAGAGTTTTTGTGTGTGTGTTTCTTTCTGAGTGTGTTCGTGTTTTTTTAAAATAAAATCAGAATGAGGTTTATATAGCGCTTAGCAAGGTAAAACAAATAAGGCAAGAAAATTAAATTTCATAAGTAAGGCAAGTAAATACAATCAATCAGTTAATTGGGGGGCTAAACTTGGCTAAATAATTCAAAAGAATCCGGGAAACTCCCCCTAAATTGGGGAGAATCAGTTTACAACTCATATAGGGATTCAAATAAGGTAAACAAATCAATCACAAACTGTATAGAAGTCAATTAAATCCCATAAATCAAACTACAATCTAATTTAGGCAAGTAGTACCATTAGGCGTCACATAATAAGGAAAATAGTTAAAAGAATCACAGAGAAGTATAAATCTCGGAAGAAGAAATATAGTTTGAACCCTAATGGAATCAGTCAATTTCTTCTAATTGACATAGATGGAAAATAACGGGCAAATAATTGAGATAATCAGTACAATAAGCAGAATAGCCTAGGGTTTAAAGCATATACACAAAAATTAGCCGAACTAGTAGAGATGATCAGATTAAAACACTTACAAGCTTAAAAACCCTTTTTGAAGAGAACTTAAGACGAAACCCTAGTTTTAGAAATCATTGGAATCGAATAGTATTAAGGAAAAACAGAAGGTTTTCAAAGAGAAATACCAAATAACACTTAAAATCGTCTCAATCTACAAGGATCTGGACAGACCCAAGTATAAAGAGATTAGGTTTTTTGGAAAATGACAGAGATGAAAGGAATTCAGGTTTGGAACCAGAGATTTGAGCCATAAACACGAAGGTAATAATACTCACAAATGGAAATGACCATAGGTAGGCTTACGAAAAGGTTTTGAACAAATCTGAGTTGAATCTCTTCGAGATTATTTCATATAACAACATAATCGAACAACCAGAAGAGGTGGGATGCCGGCAGGGGCCAGAAATTACAGAGAAATTCCATGAAACGGGGTTTTTCCGGCGACGATGGCTAGGGTTAGGGGGAGTGTTTGAGATAGAAGAGGAGAGGGGTGGTCAGGTAAATGAGGACGGCAGAAATGAGAGAGTGGGATAGGGTTTGGGGGGTTGGGCTTAATTAAAAATGGTAACTTCATCCTAGACCGTTGATCTTTTGAGATCAACGGCCATGATTTGATTTGATGGTAGGGCAGGTTGGATGAAGAATTGGGCTTGGGTATTTTTATTTGGGCTAAGGGTAGGATTTGGGCTAGGGCCGAAATTAAAACAAAATTAAAAGGGCTATTTGTTAAATACCTAATTAATTTGATAAACAATTTTGAAAAATAATTAATAAATTATAAAAATGATTTTCATGAATAAAATTTACCTAAATTAATTACTTAATATTATAAAAATATAAAAAGCTATTTTCTGGTGAAATAAGGTAATTATGCATACATGAGCTATTATTGCAAAGTTATTGTAATTATAACCCAAAAATATAAATGTGGTTATTCATGAAATAATTAAAGTTTGGTATGACTATAAGTGATAAAATTAAGTAATAAAATTATTATAAAACCATCTGTGATGCAATTAGTAATTATTTATATAATAAAATGCTGGGATAATTAATTTAAAAGTCCTTAAAATGCAGAAATTATGAAAAAATATTAATTGATGCTCATGTACTATTTTGAAGATAGATATGCATTTTGAAAATAATATAGGGAAAACTTGGGTATCAATAGCTGCCCCTCTTTACCCGGGAAGGATGAAAGAGTTCTCGGGTAAAGATATAATGACTAATTTTGACCGAGTAGGGTGATTTGAGACATAGGCCGCACTCCGGTTTCCGAGCTGCCTACATATCCCTGGTTTTACAGGAATAAGGTCGTGTGTAATTTTGGATTCACCGGCGGAATATACCGATGAAGTTATCACAAGAACGAACACAAGGTTTAGGAATAGGTGAAACTGTTACGGTGAGCGGTCAGGTTTAAAGTAGTGTGAAGGAACTGGAGCGGGAATGCTCCTACCGGGATAATGGTTGCTCATCGGGTTTCCTGAAAATAAGAGATGTACTACAAGCATATATCTTTACATAAATTTAGACATGATGCAAATTTCCTTCAGACCATGAGAATTGTCTTTGGATGGTTGAGGATGACGTCCTTAGACCATGATGTCCCGAGCCATGAGTTGTGCGGAAAGAGATTCGCAGGCCATGAAATGACGTTCTCGGACCATGAAAATGGTGCCTCCGAACCATGACGCCTTTGAATAATGATATGAAAGTTTGAGAGATCCTCAGGCCATGGCATGGTGTCTTCCGACTATGAGGATGGTGCCTTCAGACTATGACGCCTTTGGACAAGTTGGCGATATTTCAGCCCATGAGGTGCAAAAGACATGATGTTAGAAGCAACAAGACAATGCTTAGTCTTGTATGAAGTTGAGGGCAGAGCTTAGCCCGAGAAGAGAGAATAGTGCAAGAGAGACAAGCTTAGTCTCGTGCGAGATCCGGTACAGTGCTTAGTCCCATGCAAATAGAAGGAAATGCTTAGACTAATACAAATAGGGAGGCGGGGCTTAGCCTTATGCAAGATTCGGGACAGGGCTTAGTCCCATGCAAGGAGAAGGCAATGCTTAGCCTTATGCAAGATTCGGGACATGGCTTAGTCCCATGCAAAGTGAAGGAAGTGCTTAGCCTTATGCAAATAGGGAGGCAGGGCTTAGACTCATGCAAGATTGAGACATGGCTTAGTCTCATGCATATGGAAGGCAGAGCTTAGCCTTATGCGAATAGAGAGCCAGGGCTTAGCCTCATGCAAGATTCGGGACAGGGCTTGGTCACATGCAAATAGAAGGCAATGCTTAGCCTTATGCAAATAGAGAGGCAGGGATTATGCTCATGCAAGATTGAGACAGGGCTTAGTCTCATGCAGATGGAAGGCAGAGCTTAGCCTTATGCGAATAGAGAGGTAGGGATTAGCCTCATGCAAGATTCGGGACAGGTCTTAGTCCCATGCAAGGAAAAGGCAATGCTTAGCCTTATGCAAGATTTGGGACATGGCTTAGTACCATGCAAAGTGAAGGAAGTGCTTAGACTTATCCAAATAGGGAGGCAGGGCTTAGTCTCATGCAGATGGAAGGCAGAGCTTAGCATTATGCGAATAGAGAGGCAGGGCTTAGCCTCATGCAAGATTCAGGACAGGGCTTGGTCCCATGCAAATAGAAGGAAATGCTTAGCCTTATTCAAATAGAGAGGCAGGGCTTAGCCTCATGCAAGATTCAGGACAGGGCTTGGTCCCATGCAAATAGAAGGAAATGCTTAGCCTTATTCAAATAGAGAGGCAGGGCTTAGCCTCATGCAAGATTCAGGACAGGGCTTGGTCCCATGCAAATAGAAGGAAATGCTTAGCCTTATTCAAATAGAGAGGCAGGGCTTAGCCTCATGCAAGATTCAGGACAGGGCTTGGTCCCATGCAAATAGAAGGCAATGCTTAGCCTTATGCAAATAGAGAGGCGGGGCTTAGCCTTATGCAAGATTCGGGACAGGGCTTAGTCCCATGCAAATAGAAGTCAATGTTTAGCCTTATGCAAACAGGGAGGCAGGGCTTAGCCTCATGCAAGATTGAGACAGATCTTAGTCTCATGCAATGAACAAATAATAGATGATAGTAGAGTATTTCTTAGCTGGAAATAAGTTCGGTATCCTTGCCGTTATGAAGACTGTGATTCCAAGGTATGCATATTCCTTGTTCCTGCATTCATAGAAAAATTGTGAGTTCTGTAGAGGGAGGTCGGTTCGTGCCTCCATCGGCTTGCTTTACTTGCTTTGCTCTGTCTGAAGATCCTGTTCAAATTATCGGGGTAGCATTTGCTAAACAGAGTTTATTTCAAAAGCATGCATGCATAGTTTTCAAAGACATAGTAAAATATAGTTTTAGAAATTGGTTAGATGAACCAGTGACTGTGACACAATCAGAGACACCGCGACTCCTTTTGCTGCAGAATTTTGAGGGTCCCCCTCATAATTCTGCCCAGTTAAATGGACAACATTTCTGAATACTTTATATGCTGCGATTGGCCGAACATGCTTCGGAATTTTGAGGGTCCTCCTCAAAATTCTGCCCCAATTTCTGATTGTGGGGAAAATAGAAATTTTATTGAATTGTGACCGAACCCAGAGGGCTGCCTACGTATCCCCTCTTAAATAGGAATCAGGTTGAGCATAGTTCAATTTACATCATAAGAGGAAAATATAAATAGTTTACACATAGTATCGCTTGACTGCATCTGAATTGATTGGTTTTGACCAGGCTTCTCCGTCCATTTCCGCGAGTATGAGGTCTTCTCCTATCAATACTCTGTGAACCATGTAAGGACCTTGCCAGTTGGGAGAGAATTTCCCTTTGGCTTCATCTTGATGGGGGAAGATTATCTTCAGCACCAGCTGCCCGGGTGTGAACTGTCTCGGCTTGACTCTTTTATTGAAAGATCTGGACATTGTGTTCTGATAAAGTTGTCAGTGACATATTGCATTCATCCTCTTTCAATTTATGAGGGCTAGCTGCTCATAACGGCTCATTATCCATTCTGCGTCACTGAGCTCAGCTTCTTGTATGATTCTCAAGGAAGAAATCTCCACTTCGGCGGGAATAACCGCTTCAGTTCCATAAACCAGCAAGTAGGGAGTTGCCTCGGTTGATGTGCGGACTGTGGTATGGTGTCCCAGTAAGGTGAATGGTAGCTTCTCGTGCCTTGTTTGTGATTTTCTACCATTTTCCTCAGTATCTTCTTGATGTTCTTGTTGGCGGCTTCCACAACTCCATTCATTTGAGGTCTGTATACTATGGAGTTCTTGTGCTTGATTTTGAAAGTCTCACACATGGATTTCATTAGATCACTGTTGATATTGGCGGCATTGTCAGTGATGATGGACTCTGGAACTCGAACCGACAAAAAATCCGGTCGCAGACAAAATCCGCAACGACTTTCTTAGTCACAGCTTTGTAAGATGTGGCTTCAACCCATTTGGTGAAGTAATCGATAGCCTCTAAAATGAACTGATGCCCATTTGAGGCAGTGGAATCGATTAGACCAATGACATCCATTCCCCAGGAGGCAAAGGGCCAGGGCGAGCTTGTTCCATTAAGCTCGTTTGGCAACACTTTTATCATATCTGCATGAACTTGACATTGGTATCACCTCTGAACGTACCGGATGCAATCTATTTCCATGGTCATCCAAAAGTAACCTGCCCTGAGTATCTTCTTGGCCAAGACAAAGCCATTCATATGCGGGTCGCAGGTCCCGGCATATGTCTATTCAAGAAACTTAGATCAGGAGTTATTTTATATAGGGTTCCTCCACTGTGGAAGAAATGATTGGACAATCTCCGAAGCGTGCGTTTTTTAGTATGGTTTGCATGCTCCAAGTATTCTCCTTTTGCCAAATACTCTTTGATATCATGGAAACAAGGCTTCCCATATATTTCTTCTTCAACATGGGCACAATATGTCGGCTGGTTATGGATCCTTACTAGGATAGGATCGATGAAGTTCTTGTCTGGATGTTGTATCATTGATGATAAAGTGGCCAATGCGTCGGAAAACTCATTCTGAATCCTAGGAATATGCCAAAACTTTATCTTTGTGAACCTCTTCTTCTATTCTTGAACAGGTGCAGATATGGCAATATCTTGGAATTCTTGGTAGCCCATTCTCCTTTTACCTGATGCACAGCAAATCCGAAGCGCGGATTACTAGCAGCTTCTGAATGTTCATGTCAACAACTATGTTGAGTCCTAATATGCAAGCTTCGTATTCTGTCGTGTTGTTGGTGCAGGGGAATCTAAGTTTTGCAGATACAGATAATGTTAACCAATTTCTGATACCAAGATGGCTCCAATGTCTACTCCTTTGAAGTTTGCTGCTCCGTCAAAGAACATTCTCCAGCCACCGTAGGATTCAACAATGTATTCTCCTACAAATGATACCTCTTCTTCGGGAAAATACATTTTCAAGGGTTCTTATTCTCCTCCCACAGGGTTTTCATCAAGGTGATCTGCAAGTGCCTGACCCTTGACTGCTTTCTAAGTTACATAGACAATGTCGAATTCAGTCAACAAGATTTGCCACTTAGCCAGCTTGCTAGTGGGCGTAGGTTTCTGAAAGATATACTTCAAGGAATCCATTCTCGATATGAGATATGGTGTATAGGCACAGAAGTAATGCCTCAACTTCTGAGATATCTAGGTCAATGCACAACAGGTACATTCCAACAGAGAGTACCATGCCTCATAAGGTGTAAACTTCTTGCTCAGGTAATATATGGCTTGTTCTTTTCTCCTTGTCTCGTCGTGCTTCCCCAGAACGCAGTCGAAAGCTCCATCTAGCACCGCAAGGTAGAGTATAAATGTATACTTGACTCTGGCGGGATCAAGACTGGTGGTGTTGATAAGTAATCCTTGATTTTGTCAAAAGCCTTTTGACAATCTTCAGTCCAACTAGTTGCAGCATCCTTCTTCAACATCTTGAAAATTTGCTCACATATTACCATAGATTGGGCTATGAAACGGCTGATGTAATTTAGCCGTCCCAGAAAAATCATCACATTTTCTTACTCTTTGGCGATGGTAATTCATGGATGGCTTTTACCTTTGATGGATCCAATTCGATTCCCTGGCGGCTGACGATGAATCCTAATAACTTTCCGGCAGGAAACCCGAATGCACACTTTGCGGGGTTTAGTTTCAGGTTGTACTTCTGCAGTCTGTCGAAGAATTTCCTTAAGTCCGCTATATGATCCGTGGCCCTTTTGGATTTCATGATGACATCATCCACGTACACCTCTATCTCCTTATGTATCATGTCATGAAAAATAGTGGTCATGGCCCTTATGTAGGTGGCCCCAATGTTCTCTAGGCCGAACGACATCATCTTATAACAGTACACCCACACGGTGTAATGAAATCTTTTTTATAGGCATCCTCCTCGTCCATCCAGATTTGTGGTAGCTGGCGAAACAATCTACAAAGGACTAGAGTTCATGCTTAGCACAATTGTCAATTAAGATGTGTATGTTTGGAAGCGGGAAATCATCTTTTCGGCTGTCTCTGTTGAGATCCCGATAATCAACACATACTCTAACTTTCCCATCCTTCTTCGGAATTGGCACGATGTTGGCTAGCCAAGTTGGATATTCAACTACCCTGAGGACCATGGCCTTGATTTGCTTAGTAACCTCCTCCTTGATTTTCAAGCTAATATCAGGCTTGAATTTCCTGAGTTTCTGCTTCACTGGTGGACACGTTGGGTTTGTCGGAAATTTGTGGGCCACAATAGATGTACTTAATCCGGTCATATCGTCGTATGAACATGCATAGATGTCCTCATACTCTTTCAAGAACTGAGTGTACTCCTCTTTCTCTGACGGAGACAAGTGAATGTTGATGCGGGTCTCCTTGACGGTTTCAGAATCTCCAAAGTTAATTATCTCATTTTCGTTCAGGTTGGACTTAGGCTTGTTCTCAAAATCCTCTACTTCTCTAACGATTTCCTCGGGTATGGCATCCTCTTCTTCTGAATCACTTGCGTTGCCTCATTACATGCCACAGTTGCCGGTTCATCGAGATAGGAACTAGTAATGCTTTGGAGAATGGGAATAATCAAAAGAAAGAAAAAACAAAAAGGTATCCACGTCAGTAAGAGTTCTGAAAAGAATATTTGCAATATTCAAACACATATTGCAGAAATGTAAATTCGCGTCCTAATTGGGGAGCCTCGTTGTGCCCGAAGTAGGCCTAGCGACAAGTTGTTTTGTCTCGTGTATCTCCTGATGTTCGGCCTCGGAGTCATGAATACTCTTGCGCAATTTGTTGTATTTTACTTGGGTCTCAGCATCTTCATCTATGACCATGTTTCCCCGACCGACTTCTGGCTCCACTATCCCAGCTAGGTTGTCCTCTAACCATGCCGTGTAGAAAGGTGCATGTCCTACATGATACATGTATGGCTCGATGGTGTCTTTCTCCACAATAATCTTTGAGTGCCACATATGCTGAGCTTGACACCTGTAAGGGGTGTCTTCATTCTGAGAATCCGCCTGGAAATGACTCATCTTCGCAACCCGCGGTACGATCTGCTTCCTGCCTGCTTGTCTCATAACCCTGATGGGAACATAAGGGTATATTCCCCTTAACTAGATCAACACTAAGTGAGGAGTGTCCATAGACCCGATGATGAACTCGTCAGTAGGGAACCATTCAAACATCCACTAGACCTGATCCTCAATCAAATTGTCGAAGAACTTCACCCATTCCTTAACACTCTCTGGTTGGGCAAACCTGTCCGGGATATAAGTCATCCTCCTAGGGTGATGGAACGCTATATGATCATTCCACGCCCTTCGTGGTAACTCTTGACGATATTGACCCTTTTGGAGATGCTCTAGTACCCATAGCTGCAGCAACAGATTGCAACCTTCGAAATGTTTGAACCCCTTCTGGAAGCGGTCCAAAGCCCGGTAGATGTCAACTATAATCATAGGGACTGTGGTGTATGTTTTTCCCTCGATTCCTTCCATTAAAGTTTTGGCTACCATAGCCAGTCTGGTGTGGATTCTATCCCCTTTCATTGGGAACACTATCATACCCAGGAAGCAAACAACGAACACAAAAACTCTGCGGTGAATATGACCCAAGGAAGTGATAGAGAAATCATTATGGAAATTACGGTAGGACTTTCTATGACTTTCTATGACCGTATCTTTCATACAAGTAGTCAAAGGGTACATAAGACTTCTTTAAGAACTCCAAATCAGCATTCTTTTTCAGACCCGTCATCTTTAGAAATCCCCTACCAGTGCGATTTTTCGGCACCAATAAACCAGGGTTGTCCCAAGGTAGCCCAGCAAATCCCCCTATTTCTTCTAGGAGCGGGGTCATTTCTATGTTCCCAAAGCGAAACACAGACCTTTCACAATCCCAGAACATGGTTGCAACTTCAATCAACATATTGTTTGGTTGGATGTCTAACAGAGAAGGCAAATTTCCCAGGACCTTCTTTACATGTTTCTTTTCACTCGAGGAAAGATCTTCCCACCAATCCAGTAGCAGTGGTGGTATATTACGGACCATGCCGAACCTGGGGACCTCGTGCCTCATTTTCTCCAAAACAAATATGGTTAGGCCTTTTTCCTCCTCCTGATTCGACTATTTATACATCCATGATTAGCATATTGGCACTTAGTTCTCCAAAATTAATGCACAAAAACGTGGTTCCTTCCATTGGGATTATGGAAACCCCGGTGAACTTTTGGAAAAGGTTTGTCCTAAAGGGTTATTATGTGGACAACACATTAACCCGGCTAGGTTTGACCATGATGCATGTACAATTATAATCAGAGTAAGGTTGCTATGGGGGTCTAGACTGGTACCCTCAAGCGGACAACTTGAGGGGGAAAGGCACGGAACCGTCGATTGTACCGCTGATCGACTAGTTTTACTACAAATAAGCCTTTCTGAATTTAAAGTGTGATGTACAGGAAGAGCGCAACCACTCATCAAGCGTTGCTATGGTATTAATTACGCACGAGTGGAATATGACGTCGAGCATGATTTATGCAACAGTAAATAACATGTTATCACATATTTTCACGTTAGAAAAATAATAAATGCGGTATATAATAATTTAAAGACGTTTAAGAAAGAAAACAAGGAGACAAGTCAGTTTCGTAGTAAAGGAAATCATAAATGCTTGAAAATAGACAATTAAGTTCACATAAAGGGAAAGGGAAAGGGTGTGCATGTATCAATAGAATAAAGCATGCTTAGACTAATTCACAAAAACAAATTTGTCATGGTAAAAGCCTAATAGTCCCCAGCAGAGTCGCCACTCTGTCGCGCCCCCTTTTTCCTTGCGGAGTCTGGGTTTCGACATTTTGGGACAACTCATTTCCTTTTGGGACGGGGTATGGAATTTGAAGAGTCGCCACCTAACGGATTTAAGGTGCGTTAGGGCACCTAAAGCAAATAACTCATAAACTGACTTACATTACCATAGATTGGGTAAGGTCTCGAAATTACCTTGAGGGGATGGTTTTTGGCACCCCTCGAGGTCAACAACGGTGGGTCCCGGCCAAACTCAATTTAAGCGAATTAGTCATAAAGAAATTTTGAAAAAATAAAGATTATTGTTAAACGGGAATAAAGGGGGTCCTAGGTTTATTAGCCTGTAGGATTACTTCTATGCAATACTCGGTAACCTTTCTCAAATAGAGGTGTTACGCGTAGCATTAACGCACATGTCATCATATCCTTTACTACCCAATTACCCTCCCCTTAATTATTATCTAAGCGTTATAATAACATCGAATACGTACCCAATGCGTGCATTACCCGTCCTTTACCTATGGCCCCGGAGGTGCTTAGGACCCCTATTTAAGGTGGTTCTAGACTCACCTTTGGTGCTTAAAGGAGAAAACTAAGCAAAAGACAAAAGCAAATTGGACTATCACATAAAGATCACTTAAGGGGGCTTATATTTAACTCCACAAATAAATAAACAAGTGCACGCCTATTCGACAAAGCAGTTTTTAAAACAATTCAAGGTCCTATAGCAGGATATCTAGATGAGCACAGAGCAGAATATGCAGTAGTTTTATTAGGGAGAGGCAGTGAATTCCTAATCAGTTTTCCTATTGAATTTTGTTACTTACTGAATCAGGACAGTTTATAAGCAGTTAAACAAACACAACTTTAAAACTTCATAATTGTGATTGTCCTACAGGATTGCCTAGGTGATAATCGGCAGGATCCTATAGACATGACATCTAAACGTATTATGAAGCATTGATTAATTTAACAGACAAATTTTGTCCTTTATACCCTATAGGCATGTTGTCTATGTCCTGAAAAATGATCACAAGCGTTATTTCATGACATAGAAACTAATGTTTACGTGTTTATCTCTATAAGCATGATATCTAAGTGTTGAGACCGTTTTTATACTTATTTGCATAATTTCTAAGCATCAAGACTGATTTTTATATATGTTTTCCTATAGGTATGATATCTAGGCGAATAAAGGCGTTAGCCAGTTTTCAAGCAAATTCAACAAGGAAATTCCTAGAGACATGGTTTCTAATGCACACATGAAGGTTTGAGAACATGATTATTAATGCAGAGCTGATCAATGACCTAGAAACAAGATTTCTAAGATGCAAATGTGAAAATGCAGGATATCAAAGAAAGAGACAAGCCCTATATACATGGTTTCTAATGCATATAGATAATCACAACAATCCTATGGGCATGATTTCTACCCGATCCCACAAAGATATATATAAAAATACCTCCCAGCTTTACTAATATCCCATATCTGTTTTACAAAGATCATTATTACAAACCAACTATATATGAATTACAGAATAAAAATTATTGTACTATAAGGAGCCTGGATAGGCCCAAAAGTAAACCTGGAAGCCAGGCCTTCAATCAAGTCTGATGTCCAATAGGCAGTACATAATACACCAAATGGGCTTCTAGTGTGTCAAAGTTCCCAAGGGTCTCAGGGACCCCGGGCAATGTTCACACCAGAACCCGTTTTTAAAGAAACATTTTTTGTGAACAAGTTTGGAAAAGCCATCCCCAGTGTATCAGAGTTCGGAGGAGTCTCATGGACTCCTAGGCAGTGCTCACATTGGAGGGGCAAGACCCTAGATGTCTAAAAGTAGGAGTTGGAAATAACATATTAAAATAGGGGATAGTTTTAGGAAAACAATTTTGGTTTTAGAAGTAAATAGGAATTAACAGAGTCATTTTAGCACTTTGAATTCAAACAAAGATTTCAGCAGTCAAACAGTAGAACATAATCACAATTACTTCGAACAAGGTTTCACATTGCCTAGGATTAACTTAGTTCATTAGTTATCACTAGGTGAGAATATAGACATGTACTAAGCAAAGAGAAACATGCTGAAATTAATTCACTACCTTACAGAACAGGGTGAGGCAAAAGACACTGCCAATTTCAAGTGTCATGGGCAAAACATGAGCATACTAGAACATGAATTAATTCATGATGGTCCAGAGAAACATAGGACAAAATAGAAACATGTTGAAGCACCAACCACATAGCCATATAAGACAAAGAAGCAACAAGACTAAAGCATACTGGTTAAAATAAACAGGAAATACATAATGAACCTGCACATATTCAGGTTCAGAGTGAAATAATCATGTAAGTCATAGAGAATAGGAACTGAAGCACAGTAGTTGAGAAAGAGATGATTAGGAGATCAGCACCAAGACAGAAATATATTGTGGTAAATAGCACATAGAAGAAGCTATGATAACAGAAATTAGGACATACTAGTAAAGAGTAATAAATAGGAAGGCATAGGTTCTAACTACATACATATGATAACAAAAGTAGTCATGCTGATTAAGGTTAATAAGCAGAAAGATATAGGTCTACACAAAAATGGTCATGCTGATTGAAAGCAATAAACAAGAAAGACATAAGTATAGTTACACATAAGTAGTCGTGCTGATTATGAGCAATAAATAGGAAAGACATGAGTCTAGCTTCATGGAATATTGAATGATAATAGAAGGGGAGACATACCAGTTAAGAAATAGCAAACAGGAAGGTGAGAGTATGCAGAATCCAATAGTCTATCCTTGGCTTTCAGCCGGCTAAGACAGTGCAACAAACACAAGTAACAGAAAGGTTTGAATAACAAGAGTTTGTGTGTGTGTTTCTTTCTGAGTGTGTTCGTATTTTTTTAAAGAAAATCAAAATGAGGTTTATATAGAACTTAAGAAGGTAAAACAAATAAGGAAAGAAAATTAAAGTTCATAAGTAAGGCAAGCAAATACAATCAACCAGTTAATTAGGGGGCTAAACTTGGCCAAATAATTTAAAAGAGTCTAAGAAACTCCCCCTAAATTGGGGAAAATCAGTTTATAACTCAGATTGGGATTCAAATAAGGTAAACAAATCAATCACAGACTGTATATAAGTCAATTAAATTCCATAAATCATACTACAACATTATTTAGGCAAGTAGTTGAAAGTGCAAGAGGGGGGGGGGGGGGAATTGACTATTTTTAATTTTATTCCTTATCAGTTGACTGGTTTTGCAATTAGTCGACTGGTTATGATAGATATATAATAATGAAACAAAATGTAAAAGCAGTAATAAATATGCAGGAATTAAAGACACCGGAATTTATACTGGTTTGGATTTAATGTGAATCCTAGTCCAGTCCCCTTGGGTTGCAAGGGTGTTCTCTTTCAGTGAATGATGTTCTTGAGTATACAATGGTGGTGTGGTTTACACTAATGGCTAACTTTCAGTGACACTCGTTTCTCTATGATACAATGCCTCACTAGTGGTTTTCTCTCTTTCTTCTCTAACTTGTTACACAACAGATCTTAAAGGAGCTACAATGTTTGTATGTAGTAGAACAAAGAGAGGATAGTTGGTTCGATTAAAGTATGTGTTTTAAGGTACAAGAATGGGTTTAAATATTGTGGAGAAAGATTGATTGCTGAAGAGATGTTTCCAACCCAAGAGATTTGATCCTTGGAAAGAAATTGATTCTTTCCAAGAATAAAGATATTCTGCAAAGGCTAGGGCTGAGTATGACGCACTGGACTTCCTTTGACGACACCTAAATCCTCCTAGAATCTTGGTCTTTTCAGATTTAGCCGCATGATTGATTTATTTCCAGATTGTTGATATCTTTGATTGATTGATCCCTTCAATCTAGCCTCAATCTATTCCGTCAATCTTCATTCATTTCCTCAGTTTTGGATGCAATCAACGATCATATTTGATTCAATCTATTCCGTCAATATTCAGTAATTTCTTCAATCTTGGATGCATTCAGTGATTGTGTCCCTTTTATCTCGAGTGGTACCTACATACAGCAGATATATTATTTGCATAATTAAAATCAGTTCTAACAATATCCCCTTTTTTGATGATGACAAAATAATATATGTATAAACACCAGTTGACTTCCCTGTATTTTACTCCCACTCAGTAAGAGGTTTTAATAATCAACTGCTTCTACTCCCCCTTAATAAGTGTTGTAGTCGACTCGATTTTCATGACATTCCCTTTAGTACTTGCTTACCTTGCTAACATGTACTTGAGTCGACTTGTTTTGTATTCAACCTGTATTATTTACAATATTCATTTTTCCTCCTTTTTGACATCAGCGGAGAGGGAATGCAAGCCAAAATATGATTGATATCGTAAAGGAGTTTGCAGGTATATAGTTAAGCAAAATAAACAAAAACAAAAAAAAGCATCCATCGACTGGGCACCCAGTCCAAACACATCAGAACAAAAAACAAAAAAAATTGTTTTAAACTTCCACATCAACGGCGCAGAAAATATGTAAGAGTGTTGCAAATCTCCTCCTTCATCTAATCAAAGATGGCAGTGGTTGAGATACTCATTTCATCAGAACTGTCATGAATCTCCTTGAATGCCTTGACAACATTTTCCCTTAACCTGAGAACTACAACTCGAATTTTAGATACATCAAATTCTGTCTCCTTGGAGATAGCATGAATATCACCAACAGTGGACTGTGTGGCAGAGAGAAGATCCTTGATATCAGCTAGATGAGAGATAATGTCATGGAGTTTTTCAGACATATCTGGATCACTCTGGCTAGGAAGGGAAGAAGAAGGTTTGGATTTTGATTCGGTCAGAGCAGGCTTGACTTCACTCTCTTGTTTCTTAACCCATGACCCTTTAATGAACACATACTCCATACACACAAAAGCTCTAGAATTGTAAGATTTGGAAACCAGGATGGAGGGGTATTCAGAAAGAGAAATATTGTGGGTAATGGCCAGACCATAGGATAGACTAGTGGGGTATTCAGCACTCTCAATCATGAAGTTGATAACCCAGGAGGACAACTTGACCTTGAGTTTGTTCACAAGACAGTAAACGAAGAAGGTGTCCCTGAGAGGGAAAGTGGAGACGGAACCAGTGCGAGGAAGTAAAGAGGTGGCAACAATATGGGCTAGAACACGGGTTTTGAAACTCACATCACTGGGACCTAACTGGTTAAGAAGGGAATCAGAGGGACACTCAACAATACACTTTTTCGCTTGATCAAAGGAGATTTCAAAATCATCAGGCCAAGAGTTTTTGAAAAGCATAGGAAAACCAGAACACTTACACTGAAAAATTGAATCGGACAATGCACAATCAAGAACAATACGCTTGCCTAGCACTAAGGACTCCAACCTATCATGCTTACTAGAGCGAATATGTGCATAGAACATTCTTACTAGGGGTTCATAAACTTTTGGCAAAGGAACAGAGAAAAACTTAGACCATCCTTGAAAAACAAAAAGATCTTTTACCTTACAATTTAGGGCTTCCATGTCATCAAGATTGACTATCCTCCCATGAGAAATAGGCATGTCTTTCAAGGCAATAAAGAAATCTCTATTTGGGAAATACCAGAAGTTTAGGCCAGACTCTAGAGCGCTGGAAAGATCGATTTTTTATTTCTTTGGAGTGAACGAAACAGGAGTTTCTTCCATTGGTCGTTTACCTAAAGATTTTTCTCCTAGAGGTTGAGAATGGTCAGATAGGTCAGCTTGAGAATAGGCAAAACCTTCAAATTGTTCAGACTGTAGGTCTACTTGTTCAGGAGGTTGAGCATGGGTTTTGGCTCTAGAACGTGTGTTTTTTCTGGTAGAGGAGGGGGGGTTCTTAGGGTGTTTGGCCTTTGAAGAGAATTTCTGATGAGAGGGTTTCTGAGAGAGGTTTATACACGGAGAAGATGATGGGGATTAAAAAGAGACTTGGGCATTAAAAGGGGGTTTTCTGACGGTTGAGTACAAAAAAGGAAGGTCTGACAGATGAGAAGACGCGATGATTTGATTTCCTTCTTTGAACTCTGCAAATGATGTGAAAAGAGAAGAAAAAAGAGGGAAATCGGAGGCGCAATAAATGATTACAAAAAGAAATAAGACATTAAGCACACATAAGTTAGACAATGACACATTGGTCCTAATTTTTATCGCTAATGCACATTATGCCAATAAGTTCTCTTAATAAGAAAAATCTTTCTTCTAATAGGGGCTTAGTGAAGATATCAGCTAATTGATCATTAGTTCCAACAATATCTCTAATAAAATGATGTTTGATATCTATATGCTTTGCTCTAGAATGATGCACATGATTTTTTGAGAGACAAATAGCGCTAGAATTATCATAGAAAATTGGTATAGGTTTAAAAGAAAGTTCATAGTCACTAAGATGAGACATCCAAAGTAATTGGGCAGAGCATTTTCCAATGGCAATATATCCAGCTTCAGTCGTGGATAATGCGATTGATCCTTGTTTCTTACTATTCCAAGATACTAAAGCTTTGCCAAGTAGCTGACATGTTCCACTGGTGCTTTTTCTATCTTCCTTGTCACCTGCAAGATCAGCATCTGAAAAACCTTCTAAATTGAAGGTCTTAGAGTGAGGATACCATAATCCGTAGGAAGTAGTTCCAATAAGATATCGAATGATTCTTTTGACTGCTGTCAGATGAGATTCCTTTAGAGCTCACTGGAACCTGGCATATTTACACACACTAAACATGATATTTGGTCGACTAGTAGTTAAATAAAGAAGAGAACCAATCATTCCTCGATACTTAGTTTCATCAACAGAGGTTCCATGTTCATCTTTATCAATATTTGTTGAGGGACTCATAGGAGTGCTGATAGCTTTTGCATTTGCCATGCCAAACTTCTGAATTAGTTCCTTGGTGTCCTTGGTTTGGAATATGAAATTCCCTTCTTCATATTGTTGAATTTGTAATCCAAGGAAGAACATTAGTTCTCCCATCATACTCATTTCGAACTCACTTTGCATAAGATCAGAAAATTCGTTACATAGAAGAGGGTTAGTACTACCAAAGATAATGTCATCAACATAAACTTGAATAATGATATTACCTTCAGATGATCTTTTAATAAACAAAGTAGTATCTACTTTACCTCTCGTGAATCCATTATCAATGAGAAATGAGCTGAGTCGTCCGTACCATTCTCGTGGAGCTTGTTTTAGCCAGTATAGAGCTTTGGTCAGTTTAAACACGTGGTAGGGAAACTTTGAGTCCTCAAATCCAGGAGGTTGTTTCACAAAAACTTCTTCTTCGATGAACCCATTTATAAATGCACTTTTAACATCCATATAGAACAGTCTGAATCTTTTGAAAGAAGCATTTGCAAGAAGAATTCTTATAGATTCCAGTCGTGCTATAGGAACAAAAGTTTCATCATAGTCGACTCCTTCTTGCTGTGAGTACCCTTGAGCGACTAGTCTAGCTTTGTTTCTGATAACGTTTCCTTCTTCATTCAGCTTGTTTCTGAAAACCCATTTTGTTCCTATAATCGGAGCGTTTGCTTGTTTGGGTGTTAGTTTCCACACTTGATTTTTGTCAAATTGATATAGTTCTTCCTGCATTGCTTGAGTCTTTTAAGGCTTCTTCAATTTTCTTTGGCTCAATTTGGGATATCAAGATGTTTGCTTTCTTTTTGAGAGCTCCTCTTGTTTTCATTCCTTCGTTTGGATCTCCTATGATGAATTTTTTAGGATACTCTGGTTCACTCCTCCATTCATTTGGAAGAACAACAGGAGCGACTAACTCTTTTGGTTCTTCTGGTTGACTATTACTGATAATATTTGTTGACTCTTCCATGTTGGCAGGTTTACTAGTTGACTCTTAAGGTTTTCTTGCCTCTTGAGATTTCTGTATTTGCTCATCATCACCTGCAATGAATTATTTCTCGTCCCGAGTGTTATTTTCGTCAAAAACAACATGTACTGATTCTTCTATTATAAACTCTAAAAGATCTACTGTTCAAAGAGTAACCTAGAAAAATACCTTCATCACTTCTTGGATCAAATTTTCCAAGATTGTCCTTACCATTATTGTGAATGAAACACTTGCTTCCAAAAGGATGAAAATAACTTACATTTGGACTTTTACCTTTCCATAGTTCATATGGAGTTTTCTTCAGGATAGGTCTAATGAGGCATAGATTCAGAATGTGGCAAGCAGTACTTACACCTTCTGCCTAGAAGTGATTTGGCAATGAATGCTCTAGTAGCATGGTTCTGGCCATATCTTGTAGAGTTCTGTTTTTCCTTTCAACCACTCTATTTTGTTGAGATGATCTTGTTGTAGAGAAGTTGTGAGTATATCCTTGATCATTGCAGAAATCTTCAAATGCTCGGCTTTCAAACTCTCCTCCATGATTACTTTTACCTGGGAGGATTGTTTTACCTGATTTGTCGTCGATGGCACAACGTGTTTTCTTAAATTTTACCTCATATCCTGAGTCGCATAGTTGACTTATACTTAGGATATTGTAGTTAAGTCCATCCACGAGATAAACTTCGGTGATATCACAATTGTTGTTGAAAGGAACTGTTCCGTTACTAACTATCTTCCCTTTTGAATCATCATCAAATTTCACATTTCCTCTATCAATTTTTGTAACTTTTTTAAACAGATTCTTGTCTCTGTCATGTGACTGGAACACGCAGTATCCAAATACCACTTTCCTTTGCGACTTCTTCTGTGGTGTTCTTGCAAAACATGATTTTTATCTTTTCTTAGGTACCATAGTTTGCTTGGGTCCTTTTGGGTTAGCATTAGATTCAGGATTATTTTTGGGTCTCCAAACCCTTCCTGACATATTTGATTTACGAAAGCGACAAAAGGAATATTTATGTCAACTCTTATTACAGTAGTGACATTTGGGACTTGATCCAGTTTTGGAGTCCCCACTTAAGTCTGAACTAGTTGACTATGTTCCGGCTGGTCTTTTTTTAGTCGACTTGTAAGATGTTTGACTGGACCTAGTGGAACTGTGACTGGTGGATTTGCGCATGCGGTTAAGCTTCACAAGTAATCCATCATACTCATCCTGAAGTACGTCTCGTTCAATTTTGCATACATCAAGTTTGAGTTTCCAGTCTCTTACTTCTCTGTTGAATCTTTTTATTTCATCAAACAGTTTTTGTGACTCTTTTAGAGTAAGATCAAGAATATCCTGCAATTCATTACATCTATCACATTTATAGGGTCTTACCTCGCTTGTTTCACCTCGTTCCATGAAACAATTTTCATTTTCATCTTTTTCATCATCGTCTGAATCGTCCTCATCTGTCCAGCATCCAGAGATTTTATTCATATCATTTTCTAGGGTCATCATAAAACATAAGTTGGTTATTTTCTTATGTTCTGAACTGTCTTCATCACTCCAACTTCCGAATGATTTGTTCTTGTTGAATCCTTTGGAAAATTTTCTTTTAAGCTCAGGATATTCAGCTTGAACATGTCCAAATCTTCTGCATTCATAACATTTTCCATCATTTTTGTCTTGTTCACTATATTGCCTAGTTCGTCTAGATGGAAACCTGCCTTTCTTGGTGTTTATGTATCTTCTCATTAGTCGTCCATGTTTCTTGATACTAAAGCTATTTCTTTTTTAAGAGCTTCAAGATCAGCATCAATGTCACTTTCTGTTCTATCAGTTGTAGCTTTGAAAGCTACAGTTTTCTTCGTTTCTTCTTGAGTAGTTTTCTTGAGGTGAGTCTTTTCAAAGGCTATGAGTTCTCCTCGAAGTTCATCATATGACATCTTGTTCAGATCTTGAGATTCAAGTGTGACGACCTTTGTCTGCCAAGTGGTAGGTAGACTTCTCAGAATTTTCCTAACTTGATCACCACTGCAGTATGACTTGCCAAATGCTTTTAGATCGCTTATAATTTTTTTTGAATCTAGCAAACATTTCTTCCATGGATTCTCCTTCCTTCATCTGAAAGAGGTTGTAGTCGTGAACCAGCATATTGATGTGAGTTTCTTTCACCTTGCTCGTTCCTTCATAAGTAACTTCGAGTTTATCCCACATTTCCTTGGCCGTGTCACAGCTAGAGATCTTCTCATATTCTTCACCACTTATAGCATTGTAAAGCAGATTTCTTGCTTTTGCGTTAACTTGCACAACTGCCATTTGTTCTTCAGTGTATGCATCAATATCTTCAGGATCGGCGGGGAGTTGAGCAGCAGCAGGTAGTGGGTAGTTTCCCTTTTTGATGACTCTCCATACCTTGACATAATAGGATTTTGGGTAAATTTCCATACGCACTTTCCAATGAGAAAAGTGCCGACCGTTGAAATATGGTGGCCTCACTTGTGATGTTCCTCACTGGAAAGGTGCTCCAACAATGGTTTGGTTTGCCATGATATTTTCTCACAAGTTGTTAAGCAAAGTAAATAAAATGTGAGCCAAGCTCTGATACCAATTGAAAGTGCAAGAGGGGGGTGAACTGACTATTTTTAATTTTATTCCTTATCAGTTGACTGGTTTTGCAATTAGTCGATTGGTTATGATAGAGAGATAATAATGCAATAGAATATAAAAGCAGTAATAAATATGCAGGAATTAAAGACACTGGAATTTTGTACTGGTTTGGATTCAATGTGAATCCTAGTCCAGTCCCCTTGGGTTGCAAGGGTGTTCTCTTTCAGTAAATGATGTTCTCGAGTATACAATGGTGGTTTGATTTACACCAATGGCTAACTTTCAATGAAACTCGTTTCTATTTGATACAATGTCTCACCAGTGATTTTCTCTCTTTCTTATCTAACTTGTTACACAACAGACCTTAAAGGAGCTACAATGTTTGTATGTAGTAGAACAAAGAGAGGATAGTTGGTTCGATTAAAGTATGTGTTCTAAGGTACAAGAATGGGTTTAAATACTTTGGATAAAGCATGATTGCTGAAGAGATGTTGCCAACCCAAGAGATTTTATCCTTGGAAAGAAATTGATTCTTTCCAAGAATAAAGATATTCCGCAACGGCTAGGGCTGAGTATGACGCGGTGGAGACTTCCTTTGATGGCGCCGAAATACTCCTAGAGTCTTGGTCTTTCCAGATTTAGCCGCATGATTGATTTTCTTCCAGATTCTCGATATCTTTGATTGATTGATCCCTTCAATCTAGCCTCAACCTATTCCGTCAATATTCATTTATTTCCTCAGTTTTGGATGCAATCAACGATCATATTTGATTAAATCTATTTCGTCAATCTTCAGTAATTTCTTCAATCATGGATGCATTCAGTGATCGCGTCCCTTCAATCTCGAGAAGTACCTACATACAGCAGATATATTGTTTGCATCATTAAAATCAGTTCTCACAATAGTACCATTAGGCGTCACACAATAAGGAAAATAGGTAAAAGAATAACATAGAAGTATCAATCTCGGAAGAAGAAATATAATTTGAACCCTAATGGAATCAGTCAATTTTTTCCAATTGACATACGTGGAAAATAACAGGCAAATCATTGAGATAATCAGTGCAATAAGTAGAAAAAACCTAGGGTTTAAAGCATATACACAAAAATTAGTCGAACTAGTAGAGATAATCAGATTGAAACACCTAGAAGCTTAAAAATCTTTTTGAAGAGAACTTAAGACGAAACCCTAGTTTTAGAAATCATTAGAATCAAATAGTAATATGGAAAAGGAGAAGGTTTTCAAAGAGAAATACCAAATAACACTTAAAATTGTCTCAGATATACAAGGATCTGAACAGACCCAAGTAGAAAGAGATTAGGTTTTTTGAAAAATGACAGAGATGAAAGGAAATCTTGTTTCGAACCAGATACTTGAGCCATAAACACGAAGGTAATAATACTCACTAACGGAGATGACCATAGGTAGGCTTATGAAAAGGTTTTGAACAAATCTGAGTTGAATCTCTTTGAGATTGTCACGATCCCAAATCCTAACAGGTCGTGATGGTGCCTATCGTGGAACTAGGCTAGCCAACCATCACATTACTACGCTTTTGTTCAATTATAACAGTTCACAATTTAATAACAAGCATGCAACCATAGCATCAAATAATATAGTTAAGTCTTAACGTCCCAATAATAGTCTAACAAACCACCCAAGAACTGGAGTCAATAGTCATGAGCATCTAAGCATAAATAAATCTAAACTCTGCTAAAACTATAATATATGTCTCTGAATCAAATGCTAAAACTAAATAAGGAAGGGAAATGGAGAAGTTGTGGACGCTGGACAGCTACCCCAAAATCCCGTAAACTGCTGCTAACGAACAAGGCAGTTACTGCTCCAAATNGAGTAATATAAACACACAGTACAGATACACAATTCCACAAAACTAGTAAAACACCAAGTCACCATGTAATATTTATCAAATAATAAATTCGAAATCAGTTTTCAGAAATCCTTTGAAAATATGTGAAATATCAGTATATCTCGGTAAAATTCTCAGTAAAAACTGGTTCGAAAACGAAGTAAATCATAGTTCGAAGACTTAGAAAAATCATAATAAATCTGCCCCTCGGGCCAAAATCATTTCTTGTAACAGTTGCCCCTCAGGCATTCTCTCAATCACTCAGTATCAATCATCACTCAGTATCGGCCCCGCGGGCAATCATCATCACTCAATCGGTACTGGCGCTCACCGGGGGTGTGTACAGACTCCGGAGGGGCTCTTACAGCCCAAGCGCAATAATAACATAAGGCCTGAAAGCCTCCTCACCACTCTCCTGAGGCCTGAAAGCCTCCTCACCACACTCCTGAGGCCTGAAAGCCTCCTCACCACACTCCTGAGGCCTGAAAGCCTCCTCACCACTCAGTCAGACACTCTCAATTTGCCCTTAGTCCATAAACATACCGGGTTCTCTACCCAAAGCAGTGTTTCATTTTTCAATAAATAGTATCAAAATACTCTGAGTGTCAAAACAATTTATCAGGAAAATACTGAGTGTGAAATCATAGCATATCAGTGAGGAAAATATAGTAAACACCACCCTCAAAAGGGAAAACAGATCGACACTAGGCCCCAAACACGGCTTACAGCCCAAAACATATCATAATATATAAATACTAATTAAGCAAAGGCTTAAAAATCGATTTCGCAACTCAATAGTCGCCTAAATAGGAAAGAGGTTCCAAAGTTTTTCACCTTTTCATTTCAAAACCCGTGAAAGGGTGCATAGTCCGGGGTTTCATACCCTCAGGACAGGATTTAAAGACATTACTTACCTCAAAACTAGCCCGGAAACTATTCCGCAATGCACTTGCCTCTCGAATCAACCTTCGAAGGCTCCAAATCTACCAAGTTCAGATTTTTATCATCAATATATGCTTAAGGAATAAATTCCAATTGAAAAATATCGAATTTAGCACAAAAATCCGAATTCGGTCAAAACCTAACCCCCGGGCCCGCGTCCTGAAACTCAGAAGTTTTTATACAAAAGTGTTCTTCGTCCTCTCACGAGTGCGTACATATAAAGAACACTAAAATCAGAGTTCGTTTGACCCCTAAAATTGACCCTTAAAGGTCTCATAATCTCAAGCCATAAAACTCAATTTTTCTACTGGTTTTATATTCTATAATCATCCTTAATCAAGTTTTAATGATCAAAATACTTAACCCTATGAAGAACAAGGATTTCCCTCTTCAAAATAGTCCCCAAAAGCTTTTTCTCGTACAACAATGGTGTAAAAAGGTTTTAGGTCGTGGAAGGGTTTATTTAAATTTGCCCAGTTATTTCTTCACCGCGATCGCGGACTCCCTGTCGCGATCGCGGAGCACAAATTTTATACCCCACGCGATCGCATCTCCCTTCACGCGATCGCGAAGACTATTCGACCTCGCCCCACGCGCCTTCCTTATCCCTACACGATCGCGAATCCCCTCACGCGATCGCAATGCCTGACCTGCTCGACCTCTGCGATCGTGAGCACACTTATGCGATCGCATAGTGTAAATCCTACCCCTTCTCAAAATTCCCTACGCGATCGCGACTCCCTTCACGCGATCGCAGAGAGTAAAAATCTACTGCACTGACACAAGAAAATCAGCAATTGCTCTAAGTCCAAATGAGTCCGTTAACCACCCGAAATCCATCCTGAGCCCCTCGGGACCCCAACCAAACTTACCAACATATCCCATAACATCATTCAAACTTAGTTTCACTCTCGAAACACCAAAACTAACATCAAAACACCAAATTTACATCGGATTCAAGCCTAAGAACTTTGATATTTCTAAAATCCACAAACGATGCCGAAACTATCCAAAACAACTCCGATTGACCTGAAATTTTGCAGACACATTCAAAATGACATTACGAACCTGTTCCAACTTTCAAAATTCCATTCCGACCCCGAAATCTTATTTTCCACTGTCGACCGGAAATCGCCAAAAACTAACTTTCGCCAATTCAAGACTAATATTACACCGGATATCACAAAAATATTCTGGACACGCTCCTAAGTCCCAAATCACCTAACGAAGCTATTCGAACCATAAAATCTGCATTCCGAGGTCGTTTACCAATAAGTCAACTCTTAGTTGACTTTTTCCCATTTTAAGGCTATTTTTAAAGACTGAATGACTAAACTCTCACTACAACCATTCTGATTTCAAGCCTATCAACTCTAATACATCAAATACATTATAACCAATCTATAACAAGTCAATAACAACAATTATAATGCAGTTTTTACGTAACGATAGACCGGGTCGTTACAGAGATTCCTTCATATAACAACATAATCGAACAACCAGAAGACGTGAGAGGCCGACAGAGGCCGGAAATTATAGAGAAATCCCATGGAACGGGGTTTTTCCGGTGACGACTAGGGTTAGGGGGAGTGTTTTAGAGAGAAGAGGGGAGGGGAGGTCAGGGAAATGAGTACGGCAGAAATGAGAGAGTGGGATAGGGTTTGGGGGGTTGGGCTTAATTAAAAATGGTAACTTCATCTTGGACCGTTGATATTTTGAGATCAACGGTCAGGATTTGATCTGATGGTGGGGAGGGTTGGATGAAGAATTGGGTTTGGGCATTTTTAATTGGGCTAAGAGTAGGATTTGGGCTAGGGCCGAAATTAAAACAAAATTAAAAGGGCTATTTGTTAAATACCCAATTAATTTGATAAATAATTTTGAAAAATAATTAATAAATTATAAAAATGATTTTCATGCATAAAAATGACCTAAAACAATTACTTAATATTATAAAAATATAAAAAGCTATTTTTGGTGAAATAAGGTAATTATGCATACATGGGCTATTATTGCAAAATTATTGCAATTATAACCAAAAAAATATAAATATGGCTATTCATGAAATAATTAAACTTAGTATGACTATAAGTGATAAAATTAAGTAATAAAATTATTATAAACCATTTGTGATGCAATTAGTAATTATTTATGTATTAAAATGCTGGGATAATTAATTAAAAGTCCTTAAAATGCAGAAATTATGAAAAAATATTAATTGATGCTCATGTACTATTTTGAAGATAGATATGCATTTTGAAAATAATATAGGGAAAAATTGGGTATCAACATCAGGCAGTTACATATTTACCACCGAGCTACGGTTGGTCGGGCATTCATGCATTTACCACTGTGCTACGGTCGGTCGGGCAGTTACCACTGATCAGTTGGGCAGTCATGCATCATACGATATGGATAATAGTCTTAAAGAGAAGCATTGTATATATATGAGTACAATAAGTATGCATATTTAGTGGCACTTCAGAGATTCAGGTTGATTCTTATATGTCTTTAATTAATGTTGACTTATTGTTATGTTTCAGTTTTGCCTTACATACTCAGTACATTATTCGTACTAACGTCCTTTTATTGGGGACACTACATTCATGCCTGCAGGTACAAATAATCAGTTTGACGAGACCTCATAGTAGACAAGATTGGCATTCAGCAAAGGATCGGTAAGACCACCTTATTCGGAGTGCAGCCGAGTCTATGAGTCATCGTGTCAGAGTTTTGCTAAAGACTTATGGGTAGGCCGGTACCCTGTCCCATTTGATGTCAAATAATTTAAGAGGCTTTTTAGATAGAGGTTCATTCTGTACAGTATGTCAGAGGCCTTAACGATCCATATGTATTCATGTTCTAAGAAAAATGATTCAGTGATACAGTGTTTTCCCACTTACAGTTGTACATTAGGAGTTGTGACCATGTGGGCCTATGATAGTTACAAAAGGAATGAGTTCATCTAACTCAACCTATGTATGTTCTAGTTTTGGTCGAACGATCATGAGTTACAAAGTGGTTTGCTCGGGCCAGCACGACACTGGGTGCCAACCACGCCTCCCCAGGTTTGGGGCGTGACAGCATCCCTGTGGAAAACTGAGACAATACATGTGATCACTGCATCTGAAGCAACATCATCTGGTCTAGCATAGAATCGGGCCTAACCGCCACCTGATCGGCCTCCCCTTCTAGGGAGACCCCTAGTTGACTGAGCCCCACCCCGAGCTGGCTAGGCGGGTGGTAAGTAACTGGTGTTGAAGTCTCAACCTGACTCATCTGCTATACTAGACCTCCTAGGGGATGAGGACACTACCTCCACATGTGCCCAAACTTCCCTCACTCAAAGAAACTCCCCGGTGCTGGTGGTGGGGACTGAAGGGAGCCTCGAGCACCGAGATAAGTGCTAGTAAGATCGGGCATAGACGAACCTTGAACCGATGGAGCACGGGACAAACTCTGAGCTGGAAGGGCACTGAGAGATGACTGACCCTGATGAGAATTGTATGAACCACGGCCGGATGATGCACCACGGTGAACTGGACGAGCCGTCTGAGCATGCCTATAAGGAAGACCCATGTCGTGGTGGAACTGACCCCCAGAAGGAACACCAATGAAACCACCCGGTCTACGAGGCCTCTTGACTTCCCTTTCACTCTACTCCTAACAGCGCACCATCTCTATCTACTGAGCAATGTCGACCACCTAGTCAAAAGGAGCTCCAAACACCCTCAACCGAGTCATAAGCAACCACATCTAATATGGGAGGCCATTAATGAACCTCCTAATCCTCTCCCTATCAGTGGGAACCAACCAAACTGCGTGACAAGCCAACTCAGAGAACCTCATCTCGTACTGCGTCACAAACATGCCATCCTGATGAAGCTGCTCAAACTGTTTACGCAACTCTTCTCTGCGAGACTGCCGTACGAACTTCTCTAAAAAGAGGACGGAGAACTCCTTCCATGTAAGTGATACTGCACCTACCGACCTATGCCTCTCATAAGCCTCCCATCATCTGAAGGCATCCCCAGCAAACTGAATGGTAGTGAAACGAGACCCCACTAGTCTCCAGAATACCTGAGGTACGAAGAATCCGGTGACAATTATCCAAGAAACCTTGGGCATCCTCCAACTCTGCCCCACTGAAAGATAGAGGCTGGAGCCTCCCGAACCTCTCAAGTCTCCTCTGCTCATCACCAATCATAATGGGGACCACCGGGGCCTGAGCAACTACAATTGGTTGGGCTGGTAGTACCACCGGTGTCTAAAGTCCATGCATCACCTGCTCTGGAGTACGAGCATCGGGGGTATGAGTACCTCCTCCGGCCTGAGAAGTGACTGGTGCGGCCTGAGCTAAAACCACTGGAGCAAGGCCCATGCAAACAGTCAATATCGGGGCCAAAGCCTCCTGAAGGCCTAGAATCAAGATGGGCACGGCATGTTCCTGAGCTGGCCCCACTAGCTCGGCCACATCTAGAACCTGCTCTTGAGTTGGAGCAACTGGAGGATCTGCATGTGCTGCCCTAGCTTCTGTACGAGCTGCACGTCTACCATTGTTGCGGCCCCTATCGTGGCCTCAACCTTTCGTGGCCCTAGCTGGTGGTATTGGTAGTTGTCTCTCCTATCTGGTAGCACATGTCCTTACCATCTAAGAGAGAATAGAGTACAGAAGTTTAGTTACCGGAATCAACAAATTTGCACGACACGAATAGAAGAATGTGAAGTTTTCCTAAGGGTTCGGCAGCCTCTCGAAGATAAGTACAGACGTCTCCGTACCGATCCGCAAGACTCTACTAAACCTGCTCATGACTCGTGAGTCCTAGGTAACCTAGGCTCTGATACCAACTTGTCATGACCCAATTCCCAACCTGTCGCGATGGTGCCTAATATAGTACTAGGCAAGCCGACATTTACGAGATAACTCCAACACTTTTAACAAAAATGGATATTTTAAGCAGTATGATAGAAACTTTCATAAACAGGAAATAAAGATCCAAAATATAACGCGGAAAAACTCCCAAATTAGGGTGTCGCAGCGTACATGAGCGTCTAAATATGATAAGTCTGGAATACATTCTCTAGATAGTCCAAAAACTAGATACAATAGAAGGAAATATAGGGAAGGGAAAAAAGGTATGCAAACGTCGGACAGCTACCTCAAAGTCTCCTAAACGATCAACTGCGCAGAGTATCAACAACCACTGTGTTTGAATACACCTGGATCTACACACGAAGTGCAGGGTGTAGCGTAAGTACAACCAACTCAATAAGTAACAAGACTAAATAAAGAACTTAAGATAGTGACGAGATACATAGTTATAGTTCAATATCAGTAGTCTCAACGAAGAAAAATATGCATGCTTTCAAATCTGGAAATTTTAAGTAAAATCAGTTTATACATGTCAAGTTCAAGTAAAATCGGAAGTAATATCTCTCAGAAATTTCAAAACTATGATATGCGGCAGCAAAGTACATCAATGATGAAGTCAAATGCACCCTCTCAGAGCAACAATCATTCAGTCCTCCCATTCACTCCATCCTCACAATCACCGATTCCTCACTGTCGCTCATTCCTTTCAGTCACTCGGCACTCACACTCAGTAAGTACCTGCACTCACTGGGGGTGTACAGACTCTGGAGGGGCTCCCTCATCCCAAGCGCTATTTCAAGACAATCATGGCATAAATCAATGAAACATGTTGCGGCGTACAGCCCGATCCCATAAATATCCTCACAATCAGGCCCTCGGCCTCCCTAGGTCATCAACCTCTCCAGTCTCTTGGGCTCTCAAAATCATAAAACTTAGCCCAAACAGAAATGATATGATGTATCAACAAGGAATAATAAAGACTGAGATATGGTATGCAAGTAAAACAAAGACTAGGTATAAACAGCAATTAACATGCAATTCAACATGTAACACGGCTTCTGTGGATCTGAATGGTACCAATAAATAGCCTAAACATGATCTCTAACATGATTTGCAGTCAAATTTTTGTAACACATGGAGAGCATATATCTAGCAACACGTTGTTCGACTTCACAGTTTCCATGGAATGGACTAAGTCACACTCCTACAGGGCACGCCCACACGTCCGTCACCTAGCATGGGCGTCACCTCCAAACAAAATCACAAAGCACATAATACGGGTTTTCCTACCCTCAAAACCAGATTTAGAATTGTTACCTCAATCTGAGAAAATCCCTACTCCAATATGCCTTTGTCTCGCAAATCAGCCTCTGAACTCCTCGAATCTAGCCACAAACAATTATATACAATCAACATGAGTTAAAGGAATCGATTTCACTAAAAATTATGAAGTTATTAAGCAAAAATCCGAAATCGACTCAAAGTCGGCCCCCGAGCCCATGTCTCGAAATCCAACAATAATCACAAAATTCGAAATCCCATTCAACCATGAGTCTAACCATACCAAACTTACTCAAACCCGATATCAAAATCTCATTCAAAACCTCAAAAAATTAGCCTAAGAACTCTTCTTCATTTTTCCCAATTTTCCACCCAAAATCACAAATTAAATGATGGAATCAAAGTCATAATCATGAAAAATTAACCAAAACTATATAGGAATCATTTACCCCAAACACCCACGTGAGAATGTCTCCAAAAATCGCTTTCTACCGAGCTCCCAAATTAATTTTGTGCTATGAACCCAAAACCCTCATTTTGAAACTTATAATTAGCCCAGGCTTTTTGCACCTGCGGAGCCGCTTTTGCGGTCAAATCCTCCGCTTCTGCAAAAACCACTTAAGTCCTCTAGGCCCGCTTCTGCGCTCCAGGGTCCGCAAACTGCGGAGGCGCTTCTGCGGCCTTATTTCCGCTTCTAGGCGCTTCTGCGGCCTTATTTCTACTTCTTCGAGTAAATTAGGCCCCCCTCTCAACACCGCATTTGCGGAGTCTTGCTCGCACCTCCGGGCTCGCAGATGCGGTCAACCTTTCGCACATGCTGCCTGCCCAGGCCAGCCCATCTCCGTGCCTGTGCACATCTATCCGCATCTGCGGCATTGCACCTGCAACCAATCCTCCGCAGGTCCGATCACACCATAAATCCTCCTGCTTCAGTAATGCACTAACTTCCAATTTCGATCTACTAACCATCTGTAACGACCCGGTCGGTCGTTCCGTAGAATTTCCACAGTTATTCCTATTTCTGCTTGGTCATGCATTATGTAGACTGTTTATGATGTGTTGGGTTCGGTTGTCTCGGGTTCACTATGATCGTAGTCAGAATTGAGACACTTAGTCTCTTACAGTAGCCTTATAATTGAAAAAGTCAACTAGGAGTTGACTTATTGGTAAACGACCCCAGAATGCGAATTTTATGGCTCGGATAGTTTCATTAGGTTATTTGGGACTTAGGAGTGTGTTCGGAATGTAATTTTGATGTTTGATGTAGAATTAGGCTTGAATTGGAAAAAGTTAGTTTTTGGCGATTTCCAGTCGGCAGTAGAAAATAGGCTATCGAGGTCGAAATGGAATTTCGGAATATTGAGCAGGTCCGTAATGTCATTTTGGATATGTGTTCAAATTTTCATATCAATCGGATGTGTTTTGGATGGTTTCGGCATCGTTGGTGGAATTTAGAAATTTCAAAGTTCATAGGCTTGGATTTGATATGATTTTGTTGTTCTTGCATTGTTTTTAGTGTTTTGAAGGCTCAACTAAGTTTGAATGATGTTATGGGATGTGTTGGTAAGTTTGGTTGAGGTCCCGAGAGCCTCGGGTGTGTTTCGGGTCGTTAACGGAGTGTGTTTGGCCTTAAAAGGACTGTTGTTGATGCTGTAGTTCTTGGTTCTGGTTTCCTTATATGCGATCACAATAGTGGGGATGTGATCACATAGATTTATTGGTGGGGCAGCAGAAACATTTCTACGCAATCGCCATTAATGGTTTTCGATCGCGTAGTGAGAGGAGTCAGAGCAGTGCGGTCGCGTGAGGTTTCTTTACGATCGCACAGTGTGGGCGCGTGTGGCAGGGGGTGATTGGTTACTCTGTGCGAACGTGGGTGGGTAAACGAGATTGCGTAGAGGGAGGAGAGCCAGTGATGTGCGAACATGTGTGAGGAATCGCGAACGCACTGAGTATTTTAAAAAAGCCTGGCAGTGTTTTAATAGCTCAATCCGCGACCCTTCTGCATTTTTCCACCATTTTTGAACGAGATTGAAGCTTTTGAGAGAGATTTTTGAGGAAACCAAAGGGGAATAACTTGGAGGTAATATTCTTGACTTCATAAATCGTTTATATGTGATTAAAGGCCTAATTTGTGGTGAAATTTAGGGAAAATCAGTGCAAAAGTGGGTAATTAGGGCTTGAAATTAAGAGACCTTAAAATGGGGTTTTGAGGGGTCATTTTGGCTCCGAGTTCAGTGTTCTTGGTATGTATAAACTCGTGGGAGGATGAGGATCCTTAATGTGTAAATCTTATCGAGTTCCGATATGTGGGCCTGGGGGTCGGGTTTGGCCAATTTCGGGAATTGTGCCTAAATTTGATAGTTTTCGATTCGGTTTCGTTTCCCTAGCATAATTTGATGTTGTAAATCTAATTTTGATAGACTCGAAGCTTTTGAGAGCCGATTCGAGGGGCAAGAGTATTGCGGAGTAGCTTTTCGGGCTGGTTTGAGGTAAGTAATGACTTTAAGTCTTGTCCTGAGGGTATGAAACCCCGGACTTAGCATATTTTCACTATTTTGACGTAACGCACACACTAAATGACGAGTGTGTGGCATGTACTGATTGGGAAATTAGAAATGAGTTCTTCCTGAGGCAACTATTGAGTTGCGAAACTTCTTATAAATCATTTGATAAATATTATTTTTATGCTTATGAAATATTTGGACTATAAGCCATGTTTGGGGCCTCGTGCCGACATGTTTAGACCTCTTGGGAGCTTTGTTTCTGATATTCCTCACTGTTGTAACTATGATTTACACTCAGTCATTCTTGTTAAATTATTTTCAATACTCAGACTTGTTGATATTATTTCATGATATAAATCATTATTTTGGGTCGAGAACCCCGTTTATTTATGCCCCGAGTGGCATTTTGAGGGTTTCAGACTGAGTAATGCCGAGAGCCAATATTGTGAGGATATTTTTGGATCGGGCTGCACGTCGCGGTATGTTGCACTATTATGATATGTGAGAGGTCGAGAGCCAGAGTGATTATCGCTATGATTTGGCTGTTTATAGCGCTTGGACTGTAGGAGCCCCTCCGGAGTCTATACACTCCCAATGAGCACAGGTACCTACTGAGTACGAGTTCCGAGTGCCAAGTGACGAGTGACTGGGAGGCATGAGTGACAGTGAGGTGCTGAGTGAATGATCCTGAGTGATGTTTTGCCCGAGGGGCGGTTTATGATACTTGTTTTCCTGAGTAACTATTTATGATTCATTTCATCTTCGAACTAATACTTCTTGGGTATTTTTACTGGATTCACTGGAAACCTTATCTGTTTTAAAGGATTTTACTGAACTGGAATTTTAAGCACATTTGACTAAATGTATACACTGTTGGAAATCAATATTTTTATTCAACGTGATTCGGTGATTAGCTTCTGTGTGTTTTATTACTGTTAGACTTGATTTATTTTCATTACTACTGAGTTGGAGTACTCACCATTACTCCCTGCACCTCTGTGTACAGATCTAGGAGCTGGTACCGAGCGTTAGCCATCTGAGTCCATACGGCGCCAGAGTTGAGATATTGAGGTAGTTGTTCAGCGTCCGCAGCATCTCTATTTCCCTTTCCTTAATTTTGTACTTAGTACTTCGTTCTAAGACCTTGTATTATGACAGTAGTATTATTGGTGTCATTCTTAGATGCTCGTTATCTGTTGGCTCCAGATTTTGGGAATGGTTATAGACTATTTAGCTTATTTTGTTCTGCTTAAAGATTTGGAAATTTTATACATTTATGAAATGTTGAAAATAAATTGAGATTTGTGAAAGAAAGTATAAATAGGTGATTGTTGGCTAGCCTAGTTCCACGATAGGCGCCATCACGGCCGGTTAGGATTTGGGGTCGTGACAAATTGGTATCAGAGCACTAAGTTACATAGGACTCAACGGTCATGAGCAGGTTTAGTAGAGTCTTGCGGATCAGTACGGAGACATCTGTACTTATCTTCGAGAGGCTACAGAACTCTTAGGAAACATCTCATTTTCTTGAATTCTGTCGTGCCATTCTATTTATTCAGGAAGTCTAAATTTCTGTTGTTTCATTCTCTCACAGATGGTGAGGACACGTTCTACTAAGTAGGGTGACCAAACACCAGCTAGACCGGTGAGAGGTCGAGGCCGCGATCGAGGCCGTGGTAGAGGTAGGGGACTAGCCCGCGCAGTAGCCGGGGCAGTACCAGTTGATCCCCCTACTATTCAGTATCAGGTTCCTGTCGCGGGTATTCCAGTAGGACAGGCACAGGCTCAGGCACCGGCAGTGCCCATCATTATTCTGGGTCTTTAGGAGACCCTGACTCAGATTTGACAGTATGTACTAGCTTGTCTCAGGCAGTTGTCATATCTACCGCTGCCGCTACATCTCAAGACGGGGGAGGCATTAGACTCCAGCTGCCCAGACACCTGAGCAAGTTGTACAGGGCCTTCAGAAACCGGAGGCAGTCTCAGCCTAGCCGGTTGTTCCAGTTCAGAGCTATGTGGTTCCAGCTATGCTAGAGGATGAGCATCGCAGACTAGAGAGGTTTAGTAGACTTTAGCCTCCGACATTCAGCGGTGCCGAGGGAGAGGATGCCCATGGTTTTCTAGATATGTGTCAGAGGATACTTCGTATTGCTGGGATTCTGGAGACTAGCGGAGTCTCGTTTACTACATTTCAGTTTTCTGGTGCTGCTTTCACTTGGTGGGAGTCTTTTAAGAGGCGTAGGCCTGTTGGTTCAGCACCCCTTACCTGGAAGCAGTTCTCCACCATCTTCTTAGAGAAGTATGTTCCTCAGTCTCACAGGGAGGAGCAACGCAGATAGTTTGAGCAGCTATGTCATGGAGAGTTATCAGTGACGCAGTATGAGATGCATTTTTCAGATTTGGCTCGTCATGCTGCTGAGTTAGTCCCTACTGATAGGGAGAGGATCAGGAGGTTCGTGGATGGCCTCACTTACCAGCTCCGTATTCTGATGACTAGGGAGAGAGTATCAGGTGCTACCTTCGAGCAGGTTGTTGATATTTCTCGAGATATTGAGTCTGTTCGCCGGCGGGAGTGAGAGGAGAGGGAGGCTAAGAATCCTTGGGGATCAGGTAGCTTCAGTGGTGCCCCTTCTAAAGGGCAGTTTCAGCATAGTAGAGGTTGTCCATTCAGACCTCCTCAGCCAGTTCTCCCAGCTTACAATGGCGCATCTTTGGGGAACAGACTTGGTTCAGGATGCGTTGGATAAGGTGAAGTTAATTCAGGAGCGACTTCGCACGGTGCAGTCTAGGTAGAAGATTTATGCGGACCGGAAGGTCGGGGATGTGTCTTTCATGGAGGGAGAGAAGGTACTGCTGAAGGTGTCACCCATGAAGGGTGTTATGAGGTTCGGGAAGAGAGGAAAGCTGAGTCCCCAGTTCATTGGGCCTTTTGATGTGCTTTAGAAGGTTGGGGAGGTGGCTTATAGACTTGCTTTTCCACCCAGCTTATCGGGTGTTCATTTGGTATTTCATGTTTCAATGCTCTGGAAATACATTAGTGACCCGTCTCATGTTCTAGACTTCAGCACAGTGCAACTTGAGTGTGATATGTCATATGAGTAGAGCTAGTGGCTATTTTGGGTCGTCAGGTCAGGAAGTTGAGGTCTAAGGATATAGTTTCGGTGAAAGTGCAGTGGAGAAAGCAGCCAGTGGAAGAGGCTACTTGGGAGACCGAACGGGAGAATCGGAGCAGATATACTCACTTGTTTGAGACTCCAGGTATGTTTCTAGACCCGTTCGAAGACAAGCGTTTATTTAAGAGGGGGAGAATGTAACGACCTAGCCGGTCGTTCCGTAGAATTTGCACTGTTATTCATGTTTTTTCCTTGTCATGCATTGTGTAGACTGTTTATGATGTGTTGGGGTCGGTTGGCTCGGGTTCACTATGATCGTAGTGAGAATTGAGACACTTACTCTCTTAAAGTAGACTTATAATTGGAAAAGTCAACTAGGAGTTGACTTATTGGTAAACAACCCTGGAATGCAGATTTTATGGCTCGGATAGTTTCGTTAGGTGATTTGGGACTTAGGAGTGTGTTCGGAATGTAATTTTGATGTTCGGTGTAGAATTAGAATTGAAGCGAAAGTTAGTTTTTGGCCATTTTCGGTCGGCATTGAAAAATAGGCAATCGGGGTCGGAATGGAATTACGGAAGTTTTAGCAGGTCCGTAATGTCATTTTGGATATGTGTGCAAATTTTCAGATCAATCGGATGTGTTTTGGATGGTTTCGGCATCGTTGGTGGAATTTAGAAATTTGAAAGTTCATAGGCTTGAATTTGATATGCTTTTGTTGTTCTTGCATTGTTTTTGGTGTTTCGAAGACTCGACTAAGTTTGAATGATGTTATGGAGTGTGTTGGTAAGTTTGGTTGAGGTACCGAGGGCCTCGGGTGTGTTTCGGGTGGTTAACGGAGTGTGTTTGGCCTTAAAAGGACTGTTGTTGCTGCTGTAGTTCTTGGTTCTGGTTTCCTTAAATGTGATCGCAATAGTGGGGCTGCGATCGGATAGGTTTGTTGGTGGGGAAGAAGAAATTGTTATATGCGATCGCCATTAATGGTTTGCGATCGCATAGTGAGAGGAGTCAGAGCAGTGCGTCGCGTGAGGTTTCTTTGCGATCGCGCAGTGTGGGCGCGTGTGGCAGGGGGTGATTGGTTACTCTGTGCGAACGCGGGTGGGTGTACGCAATCACGTAGAGGGAGGAGAGCCATTGATGTGCGAACGCGTGTGAGGAATCGCGAACGCGCTGAGTATTTTTAAAAAGCCTGGCTATGTTTTAATAGCCCAATCCGCGACCCTTCTTCATTTTTCCACCATTTTTGAACGGGATTGAAGCTTTTGAGAGAGATTTTCGAGGAAACCAAAGGGGAATCACTTGAAGGTAATATTCTTGACTTTATAACTCGTTTATATGTGATTAAAGTCCTAATTCGTGGTGAAAATTTAGGGAAAATCAGTACAAAAGTGGATAATTAGGGCTTGAGATTAAGAGACCTTAAAATAGGGGTTTGAGGGGTCATTTGGACTCCGATTTCAGTATTCTTTGTATGTATAGACTCGTGGGAGGATGACGCTAGCCTAGTTCCACAATAAATAGGTGATTGTTGGCTAGCCTAGTTCCACTATAGGCGCCATCACGGCCGGTTAGGATTTGGGGTCGTGAGAAGTTGGTATCAGATCACTAGGTTACATAGGACTCAACGGTCATGAGCAGGTTTAGTAGAGTCTTGCAGATCGGTACGGAGACGTCTGTACTTATCTTCGAAAGGCTATAGAACTCTTAGGAAACATCACATTTTCTTGAATTCTTTCGTGCCATTCTATTTATTCGGGAAGTCTAAATTTTTGTTGTTTCATTCTCTCACAGATGGTGAGGACACGCGCTACTGAGCAGGGTGACTAGACACCAACTAGACCAACAAGAGGTTGAGGCCGTGGTAGAGGTAGGGGACCAGCCGGGGCAGTACCAGTTGATCCCCCTACTATTCAGGATCAGGTTCCTGCCGCGGGTATTCCAGCGGGACAGGCACAAGCTCAGGCACCGGCAATGCCCATCGTTATTCCGGGACTTTAGGAGACCCTGGCTCAGATTTGACAGTATGTACTAGCTTGTCTCAGGCAGTTGTCATATCTACCGCTGCCGCTACATCTCAGGACGGGGGAGGCATTAGACTCCAGCTGCCCAGACACCTGAGCAAGTTGTACAGGGCCTTCAGACACTGGAGGCAGTCTCAGCCCAGCCGATTGTTCCAGTTCACGACTATGTGGTTCCAGCTATGCCAGAGGATGAGCGTCGCAGGCTGGAGAGGTTTAGTAGACTTCAGCCTCCGACATTCAGCAGTGTCGAGGGCGAGGATGCCGATACTTCGTACTGCTGGGATTCTGGAGACTAGCGGAGTCTCGTTTGCTACATTTCAGTTTTCTGGTGTTGCTTTCACTTGGTGGGAGTCTTTTGAGAGGCGTAGGCATGTTGGTTTAGCACCCCTTACCTGGCAGCAATTCTCCACCATCTTCTTGGAGAAGTATGGTCCTTAGTCTCATAGGGAGGAGCAGCGCAGACAGTTGATGCAGTATGAGATGCGTTTTTCAGAGTTGGCTCGTCATTCGACTGAGTTAGTCCCTACTGATAGGGAGAGGATCAGGAGGTTCGTGGATGGCCTCACTTACCAGCTCTGTATTCTGATGACTAGGGAGAGAGTATCAGGTGCTACCTTCGAGTAGGTTGTTGATATTGCTCGAGATATTGAGTATGTTCGCCGGTAGGAGCGAGAGGAGAGGGAGGCCAAGAGGCCTCGGGGATCAGGTAGCTTCAGTTGTGTCCCTTCCAGAGGGCAGTTTCAGCACAGTAGAGGTCGCCCATTTAGACCTTCTCAGCCAGTTCGCCCAGCTTACAGTGGCGCATCTTCAGGGCAGGGTCCCTGTAGCTCTCATCCAGGACGTTCTTTCTTTAGTGACCTTCCAGCTCAGAGTTCCTCTAGAGCATCATCCTTCCAGGGTTCTTCTATGCATGGTTCTTCGGGCGGTTATTCCGGTTCCAGGGGTTCCCTTCAGTCCCCATCTCCAGCTCCGGGGAGTTTCTTTGAGTGTGGAGAGTTTGGACATGTATGGAGGTAGTGTCCTCGTCGTCCTGGTAGTTCTTCTCAGCAGTGGGTAAGCCCTCGACTTCAGCTCCAGTCACTTCACCACCCGCCCAGGTAGCTAGGGGTGGGGGCCTGGCAGCTAGGGGTCGCCGTAGAGGGGGAGGCCGAGCAGGTGGAGGTCAGGCCCGTATCTATGCACTCAAAGCCAGGACAGATGCTATGGTCTCCGATGCGGTGATCACAGGTATTATCTCAGTCTGTCACCCCGCCAGTCACATAACAATTTTGAAGTACAAAATGAGCACTAAATGGGGGAACATGGCTACAACTATCGAAACGACCGGCCGGGTCGTTACACTTCGTAACTCTATTTGGTATTGGATCATACCACTTATACCAACTAACCCCGCCAGTCACATAACAATTTTGAAGTACAAAATGAGCAATAAATGGAGGAATATGGCTACAACTATCGAAACGATCGATCAGGTCGCTACACTTTATAACTCTATTTGGTATTGGATCATACCACTTATACCGAAAGAGTACCAATTGTTTCTTGGGCCAACTAACTTTATACTCAAGTTCTATGATCTCTTGAAGTACACTATTATAATCAATATCCACATCGGCTTTCACACATACACAACTATTATTTATTTTCTTTCTCTTAGACCATTCTTCTATATGGAACTTGTACCCGTTTGATACAATACTTAGACATCTTTCTGACTCTAGGATCAGGCCCCCAAGCTATATCTTGCAAAAATTGGTCATTTACGCCATTAGCTAGATTATGAACCTATTAAGGGTAAAATAATTTGGAAGTATTCAAATACATATAACTTATTATAATTTACCGTTAATAATATCATGTTAAATATTAAGTAACACTTACAAATTCTATAAACCATTCTGAAAACTTAGGATAAACAACCCACAAACCAACTGTCCGACAAAACAAAAAATGTTATTAGTTAAAACGATGATGAATCTTTAATATATGTTGGTAATATAAATGTATACTTACTTATAGTAATTTTGGACCTCTGAGCAATTCTAAAGAACATGTGTTGTAGCTGCTTTAGTTCCATCTCACTCAAAAGTCATTTTGTACTATATTTTGGACCGTCTTTACCTGGTTGATTGAATATAGAAAATGGTGGATACAAAGGATCGATGCCTCCTTTGTCATGCCGATCAGATCTATTTTTCAAACATGGCACATCATGTTCAAAATAATATGAACTAAAATAAGAAGTTTCTCTTGCCACATATGCCTCATAAATCGATCCCTCAACCCTAGATCTATTTTTTATAGAGCTTACATTTGTCAATAATCCTTCATATTAGCATTATTTTTAGATGGAATAACGTTAAAATTAAAAACATAAGGATTAATGACTAAGAGTCATTAATTGCCTCTCAAATGGATACATCTATCTGCATTGAACTGGCCCTCCAATTCATGCCTCTTGTGCAAGGTGAATTGGAAGATGTTCCATCACGTCAAAAAAACCAAGAGTGAAATTTTTTGCCAACTTGTTTAAAGTTACGTGAATGTTACTCTCCATGTAAGTTAGATTCTCCACTCTCAAGGTGCTAGAATACAACTCCTTGAAAAGTAAGCTTACCTTTGTGATAGGCTTCCACATTCTATCAAGCAACGCATTAACACAACAGGCATCAAATATTCCATGAAAACGTGACAATCGTGGCTTTTCATAGACGTCAACTTTTCTTCTTTCATGTCAACACACCTAGATAGGTTTGATGCATACGCATCAAGCATACTCAAATTATTAACCCAATCACAAGTCTCTCTTCTTTCCTCCAAGGTGAATGTAAAACTGACCTTGGGTTTCTGAATCTTGTTGTTCAAATATGTCAGGTACAACTCACTTTGCCTACAATATTCCTTTAAGTTCATCCTGGAATTTAAGTTATCCTTTATCTTGTTGTTGACATCCATCACAGTATTAAACAAGTTTCCTAAAACCTTCTTCTCGATATGCATGACATCAAGATTATGCCGAAGAAGAATGTGCTTCTAATAAGGTAACTCCCAGAATATGCTTTGTTTAGTCCAATTGTGTGTAACACCAAAACCACGTATCTTATTAGACAAGGGATACTCTATTACCTTAGGTAGATCCCTAACTCAGTTCCAAATCTCTTCTGGAGACAAGACGGATGGTGGATCCTCATAATGAGTTTTGTTCTTCATAAATGCACTAGAATTTCTCCGAAACTCATGTTCCTTGGCAAGAAGCAGCGATGGCAGTCAAACCATGTGTTCTTACCTCCATGTATTAAAGTGAATTCCTTTGTAACTTCCATCCACCAATCGACCACACAGACATCATCCATAAGTAGGAAAATTATTTATAGTCCACATCAAAGCACCACGCACTCTGAAGTTTTACTTAGTTGATACATTATATGTTTCCACGCCTTGCTTCTACAATAACTTTAACTCATCAATCAATAGCTGAATGTAAACATCATTCAACTTTTTTGGATTGTGTGGATCTGGAATAATATAAGTTAGAAACAAATATGGATTTGTCACACATAACTCAGGTGGAAGATTATACGGTGTAACAAACACCTGCCAATATTAATATGGCGCAACAGAGACTGCGAATGGAGTGAATCCATCAGCGCATAATACCAACCTAATATTTCTTCATTCACTAGAAAAGTCTAGGAATACCCTATCAAAATGCTCCCATGCTTCTCCATCTGAAGGATGACATATAACATCATCTTGCCTTCTATGCTCATAATGACATCTCATATGAGGAGCGAAGCTCATTGATGCATACAGCCTTTTTAACCTCTTTAACCTTGGAATACTTATAACGAGGCTTGTTAAAAAAATTATAGTTCTCTAGAGATGCATTATCCTTATATAATAACATGCAACCATTCTCACAATAATGAATCCTCTCTGATGGAAGACCCAACTTGAAAATTAATTTTTTTGTCGTGTAGAAATCTTTAGGTAGGTCAATGTTACTCGGATTAAGTTCATTCATAATCCCAATGATAGAATTTATGACCGATTGAGAAATAGAATTATCTGACTTAATCTAAAGTTATCGAACAACAGACAACTTGGAATGCACTGAGCCTTCATGCAACGGACAACTAGCTTCATCTAACTCTTTGAAGAACTTCTTAGCCTCATTATTTGGTTCACATTGATCCCAGGAATATCTCAAAGGCATCTCTCATCATGTCATTGAATCTAGAATTTTTAACACTATTCTCCACTACGGGACTACCCTCCTCACCACTAAAAGAATTATGAAAATCAACATCATTTACGCTATTAAGATTCTCCCCATAAGCAGTCCACACATCATAATTTTTCATAAATCCTTTTTTAAAAAGATGATATGTAACAACATCTTCTCCCAATAACTTAACACACTTGCATTTCACACAAGGGCACATAATCGTTTCTTCAATACGAAAATCATCAAGTGCCTTTGACTTAGCAATAAATCCAGCAACCCCTTCATTAAATTCATCCCTTAACTCCCACATGATTAGGATGATTCTTGTTATACATCTATCTACGATATGCAAATGCTATCTACACAAACAAAAAACATAAGATATTTTCATTTTTTAGTTTATCTAAAGTAATTATAGGTTACACTAATTCGAAAGTTCATTTTTAAATTTACTTATTATTTTCCGACATACTTTAATTAATATATTACAACAACAACAACTACCCAGTGAAGTCCCACAAAGTGGGGTTTGACTTTAATTAATATATTATATTCTTTTAAACATTAACACTCGAAATCTTACATTTATCCTTATTCTATGCTATATAAGTCTCTCAAAATATAAATTCATTAAAGAACTTCTTATATGTTCATAACGTCCACACGTGGCTTTAATTAATATAGTATATTTGTCAAATAAAAAAACTAGTGAAAATAAAAAATGGATTAAACAAGATGATTAAAATTTTACCAATTTCGGACCTAATCTTGCTTATTAATAGTATAGTCATACTTTGATTTCTCTCCAAAACATCTCTCAAATAATTCAAACTATATAAGTCATGAAGTGATTAAAAACACTTATTTCTTCTTCTATTTTTTTTTTTCAACAAAGAACAAGCTTCCTTCTCCCAAAAGTTAACCTATTAATACGACAAGCTTCCTTCTCCCAAAATTTAACCTATTAATACTAACTAATCAAACAACCTAATTAATAAGTTATATTCTTATCAAAGTTACTTATCCAATCTCTTTTTATATTTTTAAGATAATACTTGGATGATTTCAATAATATAAGTTATATATATGCCAAACACTTTAAAAATATGTATCACTTGACTATCTAAGCTTGTTGATTTGATGAATAAGTTCAAATCTTAGGAGTTAATTTTTTGATAACTACTAAATTTCGTATAAACTACACAAATCTCGTGATCATATGACCCTTAATTTAACTCGAATTAGATTTTGTTAGTTACATTAAACTATTAAAATAAAATGATATAGAGCTTTAAACTATTTTGAAGCAGGAAATATAATAAATATAAATCTTAGATTCACTAATTAATGCACATTGTTAATAAGATACATCATCATCAAATAAACTTCCATATTACTCTCACCAATTCTAAATAATGCACAATATTATTAATGTGATGACCCAGAAGGTCATCTCTTGTTTTAAAAGTTAAAAAAACCATATTTCAAGACCTTAAAAACTTTCTTTTTCTCATCTTGTTTTGCGTGCACAGTCCATACATATATCCGTAAAGCCCTTATGTGTGAAAATTGAGAAAAATATCAATTTTGCCTTTAAAATTGAATTTAAGTTGACCTCGGTCAACATTGTGTAAACGGAACCGGGCCCGTGATTTGACGGTCCCAGAGGGTCTGTAGGAAAATATGAAACTTGGGCATATGCACGGAATTGAATTCCGAGGCCCCTAGCCCGAGAAATGAATTTTTGAAAGAAATTGTTTAACAGAAATTATAAGAGTTTTTGGAAATTTAACGGTGTTTGAATTTGATAGTATCGGGACCGTATTTTGGTTTAGGAGCCCGATAAAGATTTAATATGGTATGTGAGCTGTGCCTGTAAAATTTGGTAAGAAACGGAGGTCATATGACGTGATTCGGACTCTTGGTTGTAAAATTTGAAACTTTAAAAGTTCTTGAGATTTTTCTTTGATTTTGATGCTAAACTCATAGTTCTAGGTGTTATTTTGGCGATTTGATCATACGAGTAGGTCCGTAGGGTGTTTTAGGGTTGGGTGCATGTTTGGTTTGGAGCCCCGAGGGCTCGGGTAAGTTTTGGATAAGCTTCGGGGTGTTTTGGACTTAGAGATTTCTAATGTTTTGTGTTGCAGGTGCACAGATGCATCCTTCTTCGCGTTTGCGAAGGACCTCCCACGAACGCGAAGAGTAGTTTGGTCTGAAGGAGAAATCCTTCTACGCGAACACGTGGTCACTCCCGCAAACGCGAAGGGGAAACTGGGCTGGGGCTGGGTTTGTTCATCGCGAACGCATAGACCTGGACGCGAACGCAGAGCACTGGGGGCTTCTCTACGCGAACGCGACCGGTCAACCGCGAACGCGTAGCTTTAGGATGGGCTGGTCAGGGAACCTAGGGAAAGCCTACGCGAACGCGACCCCTTAATTGTGAACGCGAAGGCAAGGCTGGGCTAAGCCTTCGCGAACGCGTAGCCTTTCCCGCGAACACATAAGTCCTCAGGAGGCAGTTCTTCGCGAACGCGACAGGGTTCACGAGAACGCGATGAACACTGTCGCCCAGCACTTAAAATAGTGGCAGAACGGGATTTAGGCCATAAATTCATATTTTCAAAAACTAGAGAGCATTGAGGCGATTCTCAAGAGGCAAGTTCTTCCCCAAAGTATTGGTATATGATTCTAAACCTCTTTCCTTTATTTACCCATTGCATTTCATCAATTTTTATCCAAAATTCTAGGGTTTTCATTGTAGAAATTGGGGATTTGGGTAGAGTTAAGGCTTTTTGTAAAATTGGAATTTAGACCTTGTTTTGGGGCGGATTTCAAAACTAATTGCATATTCGGACTCATGGGTGAATGAGTGACCGGGTTTTGGTCCGAACCTCGAGTTTTGACCAAGCGGACCCGGGGTCGATTTTTGACTTTTAGGGGAAAATGATAGAAAACCTATAAAAGTAAGCATTGGGGTTGAATTCTTTAGCATTTATTGATGTTGTTAAGTTAATTAAGTCTAGATACAATCTAATTGGAGGCGAAATCTAAAGGGAAAGCGGTATCTGAGGCTTGCGTATGGCCGTGGAATCCGAGGTATGTGTTTGGCCTAATCTTTGCTTGAGGGAATAGGTGGTGTGTCCTATTTGCTACGCGTTAGTGATGTGTTCGACGTATAGGTGTTGTGACGAGCATCTATGCGTTGGTGTCAAGCATGCCCGTGAGTCGTATATTGTGATTGATATGATCTTTCATTAAGCACTACCTAGACTTAATTTGATAATTATCCATGTTGATGGTACTTTCTTAGTATTGCCTACTGTTGAGTATTAGTTCGAGTTGAGATTTATTTCGTGAAACTAATTAATTAAACGAGATTGGTTATAGTTGTTTCCCTTGTCGGGATGATATGGTTTTCATTGTTGACTCCCTTGCCGGGACGTTATGGTTTTTATTAATGTTTATATTATTGATTCCCTTATCGAGATGCTATCATTTCATTTGTTTGGGTGAGGAAGAGTGTAAAGCACGAAGGGTAATAGCGTGCGTGATATTGTGAGTGAGTGTTAAAACACGAAGGGTGGTGTCGTGACGATATTGTGAGTGTTAATGCACGAATGGTAATGTCGTGCCATATTAATGAAATTATAAGCATGAAGGGTGATGTCGTGCCATGATTATGAGAGAGTTAAAGCACGACGGGTGATGCTGTTCTGTTTCTGTTGATTTCTATGGTGAGGACGAGTGTAAAGGTATGAAGGGTGATGTCGTACACTTGTTCTGTGTTATTATTTCCATTGCTTCAAGTTTGATATTTACTTTGTTGCTTTATTTCATTATTGTCATAACTTGATATCCCTCCCCCCCAGCATCTTTCCCCCTTTTTCGTATTATCCCGTTTAATTCTTGTTATTATTTCTTCTCGTATATGATTAAATTGCACAGGTTTATATGGTTGTTGTGTCCTAGTCACTACTTCGTCAAGGTTATGCTCGACACTTACCAGTACATGGAGTCAGTTGTACTGATGCTACACTCTGCACTCTTTTGTGCAGATCCCGATATTGGACCTTACGGGCCATAGTTTGAGGTTGTTGCCTTCAGTCCAGAGGAGGCCTGAGGTAGTCTTGCAGGCGTCTGCATGCCTTGGCGCCCCCCTTCTATTATATTTCCTTCTATTTTATCTATTTCTGAGACAGATTTGTATTTTCTTATTCAGACCGTTGTTTGTAGTATTCATAGACAATCTGTGACATCGTGACACCGGTTCTGGGTGGAGTTGTATTATGGATTTCGTATTAGAATTCAGTTAGATTGTTAAATTCCGTTCTTTTGCATTTTATTTCGTTTTTTATGTTATAATATCTTGTAAATTGCTAAGAAGTAAAGTAAAAAGGTAATCAAATCAGTAATGTTGTCTTGCCTAGCATGTTCACGGTAGTCGCCATTGCGATGACGGTAAAACAATCGGGTCGTGACAAGTTGGTATCAGAGCCCTAGGTTGCTTAGGTCTCACAATTCACGGACAAGATTAGTAGAGTCTGAAGGATTGGTATGAAGACGTCTGTGCTTATCCCCCAGAGGCTACTGATCGGCGCCCACCTACACTACTAAATAGTAGCAAGATGAGGGTCAATGCAGCTTTTACCCGAACGGGGCGGGATCGAATCCACAGGGAGTTACGATTGTGGGAGTTGAGTTCCTAAGTTATCTAGTAGTGTTTCGTGCTCTTAATTGCACTTTTCATACTTTTGGTTTTATATTAGAACTACGGTTTAGACTAATTGCAAATAGCTAATTAACTAACTAATGTCTTTTTGAGTATTTTCTTAATAGATAAAGAGGACTAGGGCTATGACTTTCTTCTAGGTGAGTACTCAACGAGATTCCAATACACATAAGGCAAAGATGTCATGAAGGGGATTGTGATATAGCCAATGCACAGAATTACCCACTCTATACATCTCGGTAGATTGAGTGGCTTTGCCCTAATTTCCTCTCTCGAGACCAATTGGGTGTCAAAATCATACAAGAAATATAGGCTCAAGTAGGGTTTTACTATCTCTAGGTTTAACCCATTAATTGGGACTATCAATCTCTTGAATACATCCCAATTCCTTGTTGGACTGATTTTCTAGACTCAAGTTCTCTTTCTCAAGAAGAACCCAAGTCAAATAAACACCAATTAGTGCTTGCAACCACTAATTTAACATGAAAACCATAAATCAGCCCAAATACCAATTACCCATAAACATCTAAACCTTAATTTAAAGGACCCATCAAACACCCACACTAGGGTTGAGCCACAACCCTAGCTAATGGGTTTAGCTACACAGGATAAGAGAAGAAATCAGAGTAATAGATGAAGAATAACCCATATAATTGAATTACAAACTAAAATTGAAAGATCCAATGTTAAAACACTTCTAAAATTACTCAAAATATCGTAACAATATTGTTCACGAGCTCCTAGTAATATCAGAGTACAAAAGCTAACCTAAAAATGGGAAAAGAAACTATTTATACTAAGCCGAATGTTTTGGACAAAAATACCCCTACGGGGTCACCGCGGACCGCACAAAATGGACTGCGGCCGCGCTGAGGTATTTGGCTTGAAAAATTGAGTCTATGAACTTGGCCACTGCGGTCCGCATAAAATGCACCGCGGCCGCGGTGGCTTCAGTGCGGACCCCGCAAAATGGACTGCGGTCCGCGTTGGTCTTCTGGCCTTCAAAATTAATGCTCTCTGAATATCTTCCATGCGGACCGCGCAAAATGGACTGCGGTCCGCGGTGGTTTGGCCTTCAAAAATTACTCTCTGAATCTCTTCATTGCGAACCGCGCAAAATGGACTGTGGTCCGCGGTGGTTTGGCCTTCAAAAAGTACTCTCTAACGGCTCAAAATGGACTGCGGTCCGCACTTGTCAGTTGGACTTTTCTTGTGCTTGTTCTTGGTACTTGTGCATGTTTCACTCTTTTTTGAGCAGGATTTTGACTATTTGTCACCCTTTTTGACTAAACCCTTCAACACGCACAACAAGTAAGCCTTTGGGATTTTTTTGCATAAATTTTCATCCAAAACTTGAGCAAGAAAGAGTGTAAATTAAGGTAAAATCCCTAATTATCAACTCCCCCAAACTTAAGCTTTTGTTTGTTCTCAAATAAACAAAATAAGCTCCACCCCTTTTTGAGTAAGTCCAAGAAAATTCAGTTGTCCTAAGGTAACCTCTTCTAGCATCAATTGGGACTAACAATTGCCATCAATGCAAATGAATCATTAACAACATTTGACCTTTTAACACCATGGATTTCAGTGCGACACAAGAGCATCAAGAGTTGACTCGACTCATCAATGAAACTCTTACTACTACTTTGGTCGTTGTGGAACCCAAACTCATACTCCTCAACTCTCCCTAAGCAAACCTCACTTTAAGATTGTAACACTCAGAACGAGGATAATGAGAGTTCACTCATCTCTCTCAAGGAAAAGACTCAAGTTTGGTTCAAAGTACCATAGGCTTTCCCCTTATGTGAGTCACCACTAATGTAAGCTTCATTTAACTCAAGATCGTACAGGACTTTTGTGGATACATGATGAAGGCTTTTGGTTCAAGGTAGGAAATATTTGGTCTAGGTAGGTACCATCTTCCCTTAAGCACTTCATTTGTTTCACTTTTTGTGCACATTCTCTTGACTTCTTGAGTCATTAAGCTCTTTCTGAGGGGTTAGAGAAACATATTGTCACTCCTTTTTGTTCATTTCAATCATTTTTCTCCTTTCTAAGCATTCCACACCTTTAATCTCTTTTCTTTCATTGATTCCCTTTACTTTTTCTAAATTGTTCATTCTTTTTGACTTTTTGAATTTCCTTTCTTTCTTTTTCATTGCCTTTCCTTTTCTTCCTTTTTGTACCTTCTTTTTCACTTTGTTTCATTCCTCGTCTCTCCCCCAAACTTACCCTTTTGCCTTGCGCTAAGGAAAGAAGGGGTGCCAAGAGAGGGTCATAACGGGTAAAGGCTTGTATCATGGTTTTTGAAAGAAAAAGGTCTAAGGCTCAAAAGGGATGACTAGGGAAATTGTCATTAGTAGGCTATGGAAAAGTTCAAGTCATCATTCGGATCAAGGAGAGCCTATAATCACATCTCAAGTCAAACTACACTTAGGATTTTGCCTAGACAAACATTCAGGGCAAGTTCTAGACTAATGGCACGGGACTTAGACTTGCAATTCAAATTCTCACCACTCAAGCTATCAGATTGCTAAAGAAACAGAGTTGGAGGCCCACAACGACCTTAGCTATGATTTGAGCAATACAATGGTCTCGAAAAACCACTTGATGATTATCGGTCAACACAAGAGTCTCAAGATCACAACTTTCACCATCCTAAACACAACGATTTGTTTTTGACCATAGGATCAAAGGCAAATGTGTTAGGCCCAAGTGAAGCTTTGCTTGAGGCACCATTACTCACTAACTACTATTTACACAAAAGGGAAAAATAAAAACAGACTCAAACCCTTAAGAAGGTTGTCACACCATCCATCCTCGGGAAGAGCCACCCGGTTCACACAAATTCCACCTTTCGAAAGAACCGTGGCATTAAGAAAACCAAAGGCTTATTGCACACGAAAATTCAAAACAAGAAGCTACGAAAAGGAAAAATGCGGGAAGTAAAATGCGTAAAGTAGAATGAATATATACAAGAGGGGAATTAATCGAATATACATAAGGGGGAATGAATATATACATCAGAAAGTAACTTTATATACAGACCAAATGTACGAAATACGAAAAGTACTAGAATTGTAAAGTTATGTACATACCAAAAGCAAAAAAAAGAAGAAGAAAGCATAATAAAAATAGTATCAAATATGTACAGTCGTCCAAATCCAAAATAGGGATACCCCCTCAAATGAGAGCCAGCATTGTCCTCAATGCTAACTAACCAAAAATAGCACAAATAAAAGGAGAAAGAGTAAAGAGAAACTCCCTATAGGCCCTCCGTCTGCATAGGATCCTAAGTATGGGTCCCGGGGTCTGTGGACTGCATGGGAGCCTGTGACTGGTCCTCAGAACCCTGTGTCTCCATCGGGAATTGGATCTCCTCTGTAACATGGTGCTGTACTGGTAGCCGTGGCTGACTCGAGGTACCTCCCTGTGGGTCCGCCAACTCTATAACAATACCATCGGTACTGGGAATCACTCTCTTCCTATTTGGTGGCCTTTCTATCTCCGGCTCTAACTCAGGCTGGGAAGTTGGGTCATGCAATAGTAGGTCCAAAGGCAAATGGTCTGCCTTCATCTTATCTACATCCTCCCGTAACATCTTCACTGACTCCTTGGAGGCACGTGTCTTTCTCAGCTTCTTAGTCTCCTTGGCAAGATCTTTCAGTGCCTTTCCATGATTGCCAACAGCATCCAAAATCAACTTTTGGTTCTCAAGGATCTTCTTCTGGTTTCCCAAAAGCTCCTTGAGAGTGTCCTCCACAAACTGTGAGACCTATGACAGAGGAGGTGCAGCTTGGGCTGCCACCGTCGTAGAAAGGACAGACAGCTTAGAAGTAGTTGCTTCTATCCAGTTGTTGATATTGTATAAGGTCTGGCTCAGTCGGTGGGTAGTCAGAGGATATGCCCGTGATGAAGGAATGCCTGGGGCTGCTGAAGTGGAGGGGCCTGGAGCAATGTCTGGGGTGGCTGAGGCAGGCTGAGTAGATGCCACTACAACCACTGGCTCTTCATACTGGCCAGTGGAAATAGTGGATTTTCCTTTGAAGTTCTTGCTCTTGGGGTTGTCATCACCCTGTAGGTTGTACCAGGAGAATGCGGCCCTTGGCTTCACCTTCACATCAAACTTCATCCCCTCTACCTTTTGGTCCTCAAAGTACATAGTCAAGAAGTTGGGGAAAGGGTAGGATATGTCGCCTACATTCATCACCCAGCTGATTACCCGTGACATTACATTCCCGATGTTAATCGGGTACCCTACCATAATTGAGGCCACCATCACAGCACGACTGAGAGGAAGAGAGTTTTTGTGAAAGGTGGGGTCTAGCCTGTTTCACACGAATGTCTTCCAACCTTTAGCTTCAAAGTTCAATGTTCTCCTCAGAATTTGCTTCCCTGCTTGCAACCAGTCTGGGGTGGTACCCGGGATTGCCAAATGTTCAGCTAGCCATGGACGGGCATCATCCCCCAAGTTCAACTTCTCAAAGTAGTCTGTATCATCCTCATCATCAAAGTCAAGGTACCCATTTATTGCATTCCCATCAAAAAGCACTGTCAGGCTCCGCACCTTAGTCGTTTTGGAGTCATGTTTAACATAGGCAACATTAGTGTAAAACTCCTTGACTAGGTGATCATTTGCCTCCACCACCCGGCAATTGAAGTAGTCCCAGCCTTTTATTTCTGTGAACTATTTTAGCACATTAGGGTTGTCTGACAGAAGATCTCTTTTGATGAACTTTCGCTCCAGGATCAATTTCTTCTCAAGCCACCATTCCCGGAATTTATGAAAGGCCGGTTCACGCACAAACCGATCTTGCCATGCTTTAGGATTTCTTGTTCTCTCAATTCCCCCTGCTTGGGGTTCACCCCCTGTTTGGGGTTCATCCTCTACTTCTTCTTCTTCAGAGTGCTCACCCGATAGTGAAGTTGTGGGTGAGGTGGAGTATTCATGATCACTCACTATAGCTTAGCCCTCAGACGACTAAGAATGTGTTGATGCTTGGGCAGGAGGGGAGTCAGAAGGTTCATTTGTCAATCTGAACCTCTCCGGAAAGTCTGGGACAAACTCTGGTACTGACTTTGAATCAGATGCCTCTCCGGAGGGTGCATACTCACTTCCCGGTTGGGAAGCAGCTCTATCCAAGGCTTTGATTGTTTTTCTGGTGGTTTTTATGGATTGCCGGACTTGGGGGGCTGATTTGATCATCCCTTTGCCTCTCCCCCCCCCCCCCCCCCCCCCCCCCCCCCCCCCCGGAAGGATTCTCCCTTTCCGCTTGGTTTTCGACCACCACCTCTTGATTGAACCATGATCTGCAATTTGAATTCATGTAAAATTTGTTAGTGTTCAAGCAGTGGATAGATTAGTGAACACAAAGGTAGCAGGTATTTGGAGTTGGAGTTGTAGAAGTTGCGGACCACACAAAATGCACCGCGGTCCGCACTAAGGCACCACGGACCGCACAAAAACAACTGCGGTTCGCATTAAGGTGGGGTTTAGACGAGCCACACTCTGAAAAAAGGTCATCGCGGACTGCACAAAAAGAACCGCGGTCCGCACTGAGGTGGGGTTTAGAATACCAACTCTCTAAAGATGATCATCGCGGACCGCACAAAAAGAATCGCGGTCCGCGTTAAGGCACCCCGGACCGCACAAAAATGTACCGCGGTGCGCATTAAGTCACCGCGGACCACACAAAAATGTACCATGGTCCGCGGTCCTCATTTAGGACTTGTGTGATACTAAAGCACCGCGGACCGCACAGAGTCCCATCCTAGGGTTTCAATTTTAGTTTTAATTCAATTTTAAATACACATGTTATTGATATCCTAGGTGTTTAATCAGTGTAATTAATTAAAATGGGTCTAAATTAAGCATTGTGAAACAACCCCTACACATGATTAATGGACTAAAGAAGAAAAAGAGGAGAAAGAAAAAGAAAAACTACTAATTAAACAAGAAAATACAAAATTAAGAAGTTAGGGGGACAAAATTAAACTTACTAGATGTAGGATGAAGATAAGATGAATGAGATGAATCACTTGAAATTAGCAAGGGTGATGAACAGTGTAATTTTTACTGTTGAGATAGCAAGGAGCGAAAAGTGTAAAATGAAGCCCTTAGGCCCTATTTATAGAATTTTGTCCTGGGACCCACGTTACTTACCCCCACCGCGGATCGCACAAAATGACCGCGGTCTGCGGTGCTCAACTTTGTTGGGACTGGGCACTTGCTTAACGTGGACCGCACAACAATGTAGTGCGGCCGCAGTGGTCCACCGCGGACCGCACAAAATGGCAGAGCGGCCGCGGTGGCAACTTCAGAGAGTAAATTTTTTTGGTGAGACAGCTTTGCGGACCGCACAAAATGCACCGCGATCCGCATTGCAAACTTCATAGAGCTATTTTTCAAACTTATCCATGTGCACTGCATCAAAATAATCCTACAACATCCCACAACTAGTTATTCTAAAAACAGATCCTACACTACAAAGAAAATCAAAGAATAACAAAAAGAAAAACACATGGGTTGCCTCCCAAGAAGCGCCTGATTTAACGTCGCGGCACGACGCAGGTTACCCTCAATTCACTTAAGATGGAGAAGTGCCACCACATGGCTTTCATCAATCTTGCTCAGGTAGTGCTTGACCCTGTGCCCATTAACTCTTAAAATCTCCCCACTTTTGTTCTTTAAATCAAGTGCACCAAACGGAATCACAAGCACAACTTCAAAAGGTCCACTTCATTTTGACTTAAGCTTTCCCGAAAATAGACGTAACCGAGAGTTGAACAAGAGAACCAAATCACCTACTTTGAACTTCTTGCCACGAGCGTATTTATCATAAAGGTAATTCTTTTTTTTCCTTGTACAAGGACGAACTGGAGTAGGCATGGAATCTGAATTCATCAAGTTCATTAAGCTGCTACACACGAAGACTGGTTGCCACGTCCCATTCAAGATTCAACTTTCTCAAGGCCCACATGGCCTTGTGCTCTAACTCAACTGGTAGATGAAAAGATTTTCCAAACACCAACCAGTACGGAGACATACCGATCGGGGTCTTGTAAGCAGTCCTATAAGCCCATAGAGCGTCATCCAACTTCTTTGACCAATCTGTCCTATTTGCATTGATCGTCTTTGACAGTTATTGATTTCCCTGTTTGAGACTTCAACTTGGCCACTCGCTTGGGGATGATAAGGAGTGGAAACTTTTTTATTGACACCATACTTTGCAAGCAAAGCGTCAAAAGCTCTATTACAGAAATGTGGGCCCCCATCACTAATGATTGCACGAGGCGTGCCAAACTTTGTAAAATTGTTCTTCTTCAGAAATGCAATAACACTCCGGGCCTCATTGTTGGTTAGAGCCACGGCTTCAACCCATTTAGAAACATAATCAACCGCCACGAGAATGTATGTGTTCCCACAAGAGCTAACAAACGGGACCATGAAATCGATACCACATACATCAAAAATATCCACTTCGAGAATGGTATTGAGAGGCATCTCATCTTTCTTCGAAATTCCCCCTGCTCTTTGACGTTCGTCACATCTCTTGACTAAGTCACTAGCATCTTTGTACAATGTAGGCCAAACGAAACCACAACTTAACACCTTTGAAGCGGTCCTTGCCCCTCCATGATGACCACCATAAGGTGAGGAGTGGCATGACTCCAGAATTGACCTTTGCTCCTCTTCGGGAACACATCGCCGTATCACACCGTTATTGAAAATCTTGAATAAGTATGGTTCATCCCAATAAAAATCCATGCTATCCCTCCTAAACTTTTTCCTTTGGTTGGAAGAGAGCTCAAGAGGAACAACACCGGTGACAATATAGTTGGCAATGTCCCCGAACCATGGCATTTCTTGCCTTGACACAGAAAGAAGTTGTTCATCCGAGAAGCTATCATCAATTTCAAGCCCATCACTAGGTCGACCTTGCTCCTCCAATCAGGAGATATTGTCGGCAACTTGGTTTTCACTTCCCTTTCAATCAATTATCTCCAAGTCAAACTCTTGAAGCAACAACACCCACCACATGAGTCTCGCCTTGGAGTCCTTTTTCGTCATGAGATACCGGAGTGCCACATGGTCGGTGTGAAATATGACCTTGGCACCCATAAGATAAGGACAAAATTTCTCCATTGCAAAGACTATGCCAATAACTCCTTCTCGGTGACAGTGTAGTTCATTTGGGCCGAGTTCATTGTTTTGCTAGCATAATAGATGGGGTGAAAGATCTTGTTCACCCTTTGGCCTAAAACTGCTCCCACAACCACATCAATAGAGTCACACATTAGCTCAAAAGGAGAGCTTCAATCGGGTACGGCGATAATTGGCGTGGAAGTGAGATTTTGCTTCAATAGCTCAAATACCTTCATACAATTGTCATCAAAGTTGAACTTGGCATGTTTCTCTAGAAATTTGCAAAACGGATTGACCACCTTCGAGAAGTCCTTAATGAAACGCTGGTAGAACCCGGCGTGCCCAAGAAAACTCCGGACTCCCTTTACCGAAGTTGGAGGTGGCAATTTAGAAATCACTTCAATCTTCACCTTGTCTACTTCAATTCCATTCCTCGAGATTTTGTGGCCCAACGCTACCCCTTCTTCCACCATAAAATGGCATTTTTCCCAGTTTAGCACTAGGTTGGTTTCTTCACAACGAGCAAGGACTTTGTCAAGATTACTCAAGCATTCATCAAAGGATTCCCCAACTACGCTGAAGTCATCCATAAACACCTCGAGGAAATTTTCAACCATATTAGTAAAGATTGCCATCATGCACCGCTGAAATGTGGCGGGTGCATTGAAAAGTGCAAAAGGCATCCTGGAGAAGGAAAATGTACCATAGGGACACGTGAAGGTAGTCTTTTCTTGATCCTCTGGGGCAATCAAGATTTGATTATAGCCTGAATACCCGTCCAAGAAGTAATAGAAAGCCCTGCCCGCAAGCTTGTCAAGCATTTGATCCAGGAAAGGCAAGGGAAAATGATCCTTGCGAGTCACTTTATTTAACTTGCGGTAATCCATGCATACCCGCCAACCTGTGACCGTTCTTGTTGGAATAAATTCATTTTTGTCATTTTGGACCACTGTCATGCCACCCTTGTTTGGAACACACTGGACCGGAGAAGTTCAAGCACTATCCGAGATTGGGTAGACAACCCCTGCATCAAGCCACTTGATTATTTCCTTCTTCACCATTTCTTGTATTGCTTCATTGAGCCTCCGTTGGTGTTCTACAGAAGGCTTTGCTCCATCCTCAAGAATGATTTTGTGCATGCAAAATGCGGGTCTTATTCCCCGAATGTCAGCAAGTGTCCATCCTATGGCCTTCTTCCTACTCTTTAGCACTTTTAGAGTGGAGTCTACCTGCAATTGGGTTAGGCAAGATGAAAGTATAACAGGTAAAGTACGAGATGGACCAATATATTCATACCTGAGGTGTGGTGGAAGTGGCTTCAACTCCAATGTAGGTGGCTCTTCAATTGAAGGCTTTTTCGGAGGAGTTTTCCGATTCTCTAAGTCCAAGGATAGCTTTCGAGGACCATATGCATAAGAACACATGCCTTGTAGAGCATTGGTACTCTCAATTAAGCCATCCACCAAAATGTCATCATGGTTCAATAAAGCTATCTCCACTGGATCTTCAACATTTATCATAGAGCTTGCATCATCAATAATGAATCCACTTCGCAATCCAATATAACAAAGTCCGCGGGCAAAATGAACTTGTCAACCCGCACCAATACATCATCAATGATTCCTAGAGGCCTCTTCATAGTTCTATCTGCCATTTGAAGCGCATAGAGGTAGACCTAGGTTGACCAATCCCCAATGTTTTAAAGACCGAATATGGCATCAAGTTTATGCTAGCTCCGAGGTCACACAAAGCCTTAGCGAAATCTGCACTCCCAACTGTACAAGGTATGGTAAATGCCCTGGGGTCTTCAAGCTTGGGTGCCATTGAATGAACTATGGCACTCACTTGGTGAGTCATATTTATGGTTTCGCACTCCATATACCGTTTCTTTGTGACTAAGTCCTTCATGAACTTAGCATACCCGGGCATTTTCTCCAAAGCTTCAACCAAAGGGACATTGATGGAAAGACTCTTCATCATGTCGATGAATTTCTTGAATTGATTCTCTTGATTTTGCTTCACCAACCTTTGAGGATATGGAGGAGGGGACCTAGGCAATGGTGCCTTGGCTTTTGGGACCACCGGTTCCAGCATATCAATCACGTGTTCCCTAGACGGGTTCACGTCCCTTTGCAAATCCTCCCCATTATCATGAATGTCAATTCTCACCTCACTAGTAGTTGGCTCTTCCACCACTTGCTCAACCTCAATTGGTCACTCATCATTTGGTAATTCATCATCATCAACAATAATTCTCTTTTGTCTAGAAGAACTCGCCTCACCGCCTCTTCCACTTCTTGTGGTCACCTCCATGGCGTGACCAGTATTGTTGTTGTTCCCACCCTTGGGGTTCACCACCGTATCACTTGATAGTGCTCTCTTTCGGCGTGTGTTCAAGGCGTAAAGAAATTTGACCCATTTGTACTTCAAGATTTATAATGGAGGTGTTGTGGGAAGCCAATTGAGCATCTGAGTCCGCATTGCGCTCCATCATTTGCTTGAACATTTGTTCAATTCTTCCATGTCATTACTTGATGAGCTTTGGCCTTGAGCTTGGTACGGGGGTGGATTGCTTGGTTGTTAGTACATAGGGGGCCTTTGAAAGACCGACCCCCGATTACCATTACCACCCCAATTATTTTTGTTATTGCCTCCGCTCCAATTGTTATCATTATTGCTCCCCCATTGTTGGTTGTTGTTGTTCCCTATTTTCGTGAATTGTTATTATTGTTCCAATTGCGTTGTCTTTGATTACCCCAATTTTGATTGTTGCCTTGGTTGTTCCAGTTTTGATTGCTGCTTTGATTGTTCCCTTGGCTTTGATAATTATTAGCATACATGACATCCTCATCTTGATCATCATATGAATCTTCTTGGCTATACCCACTTGGTCCTTGGTCACCTTTATCATTGTTACTTTGCATTGGATTTCCCCGAGGTCTCCTTTTGTTCACCAACAAATTCACTCCCTCCATGGAATTTACTTGCTTCGGCCCTTGTAATTGTTGAAGTTGTGCCTTGGCAAGTTGGTTCATAGTGGTAGTGAGCTCGGCAATTGCTTGCCCATGTTCTTGAAGTTCTTTGTGAAGACCATTAACACCAGAATCACCCTGAGGTATGTTTCTTCTACTCTGTCATGCTGACGATGTGTCAGCCATCTCATCTAAGATCTCACATACCTCGAGGTAAGTCAACTTCATGAAATTTCCACCGGCCAATTGATTGACGGTGTTTATGCCCCGGTAGAAGGTCTACTGAATCATGGCTTCAGTCATGTTATTGTTTGGACATTCCTTTATCATGGTCCGGTAGCGCTCCCAAAACTCATGCAAAGGCTCATTTGACTCTTGTTTGAAAGCCAATATTTCATCTCTAAGCGCTGCCATGTGACTGGGAGAGAAGAATTTTGCAATGAACTTGTCTGCTAGCTCGTCCCATGTATATATGGAGTGGTTAGGAAGTCTTTCGATCCAATCAAGTGCCTTCTCTCTAAGAGAGAAGGGAAACAACTGAAGCCTCAAAGCATCTTCTGAGACATTCGTCTGCTTACTTCCCTGGCATGTATCTACGAATCCCTTCAGATGTTTGTAAGCATTTTGGTGGGAGGCTCCGGTGACATAGCCCCGCTGCTCCAAGAGTGGCAGCATCATATTTGTTATTTGAAAATTTCTCGCCCGGATTCTAGGCGGGACAATGGCACTAGCGTACCCCTCGTTTGGAAGAACTCGAGGGGCTACTCTGGGAGGTGGAGGCGGGGGAGGGCTTGGAATGTCCTCATTAATATTGGCATGTCTGCCCCGTCTGGGAGGTGGTACTTGGTTTATTTCATCTTCTTGGTTGTCATATACCTCCTCCCCCGGAATGATGTTTCCCAAAGGATCCGCCATTAGAACCTGAATTGATTCAACACACATGTTAACAGAAAAAGGAAAGAAAAACACTTAACACCACTATTCACGTAGATAATCAACTCCCCGAAAATGGCGCCAAAAAGTGATCGGCGCCCACCTACACTGCTAAATAGTAGCAAGATGAGGGTCAATGCAGCTTTTACCCGAACTGGTCAGGATCGAATCCACAGGGAGTTACAATTGTGGGAGTTGAGTTCCTAAGTGATCTAGTAGTGTTTCGTGCTCTTAATTGCACTTTTCATACTTTTGGTTTATATTAGAACTACGGTTTAGACTAATTGCAAATAACTAATTAACTAACTAATGTCTTTTTGAGTGTTTTATTAATAGATAAAGAGGACTAGGGCTATGACTTTCTCCTAGGTGAGTACTCAACGGGATTCTAATACCTAAGGCAAAGATGTCATGAAGGGGATTGTGATATAGCCAATGCACGGAATTACCCACTCTATACCTCTCGGTAGAGTGACTTTGCCCTAATTGCCTCTCTCGAGACCAATTGAGTGTCAAAATCATACAAGTAATATAGGCTCAAGTAGGGTTTTACTATCTCTAGGTTTAACCCATTAATTGGGACTATCAATCTCTTGAATACATCCCAATTCCTTGTTAGACTGATTTTCTAGACTCAAGTTCTCTTTCTCAAGAAGAATCCAAGTCAAATAAACACCAGTTAGTGTTTTCAGCCACTAATTTAACATGAAAACCATAAATCAGCCCAAATACCAATTACCCATAAACATCTAAGCCTTAATTTAAAGGACCCATCAATCACCCACACTAGGGTTGATCCACGACCCTAGCTAATGGGTTTAGCTACTCATGATAAGAGAAGAAATCAGAGTAATAGATGAAGAATAACCCATATAATTGAATTACAAACTAAAATTAAAAGATTCGATGTTAAAACACTTCTAAAATTACTCAAAATAGCGTAACAATATCGTTCACGAGCTCCTGATAATATAAGAGTACAAAAGCTGACCTCAAAATGGGAAAAGAAATTATTTATACTAAGTCGAATTTTCTGGACAAAAATACCCCTGCGGAGTCACCGCGGACCGGACAAAATGGACTGCGGCCGCGCTGAGGTCTTTGGCTTGAAAAATTGAGTCTCTGAACACCGCGTCTGCGGTGGCTTCAGTGCGGACCGCGTAAAATGGACTGTGGTCCGCGTTGTTCTTCTGGCCTTCAAAATTAATGCTCTCTGAATCTCTTCAGTGCGGACCGCACAAAATGGACTGCGGTCCGCGGTGGTTTTGCCTTCAAAAAGTACTCTCTGAATCTCTTCAATGCGTATCGCGCGAAATGGACTACGGTCGGCAGTGGTTTGGCCTTCAAAAAGTACTCTCTGAATCTCTTCAGTGCGGACCGCGCAAAATGGACTGCGGTCCGCATTGGTCAGTTGGACTTTGCTTGTGCTTGTTCTTGGTACTTGTTCATGTTTCACTCCCTTTTTAGCAGGTTTTTAACTATTTGTCACCCTTTTTGACTAAACCCTGCAACAAGCACAACAAGTAAGCCTTTGGGACTTTTTTGCATAAAATTTCATCCAAAACTTGAGCAAGAAAGAGTGTAAATTAAGGTAAAATCCCTAATTATCAGTTACGGAGTTTAGGAATGACTTCACATCTATTTTTCTCTATTGTGCGGTTTGATTTCCCAATACTAATTGAACTTCTACTATGTTCTTTCGCAGATGGCGAGATCACATGCTTCTTCATCAAATGATCAGCAGCCCGAGTCCCTAGTGGCAGCTTCTACAAGGGGTAGAGGACGAGGTCGAGGCCGTGCTAGAGGCCGAGGCAAGGGAAGAGCTCAGCCCAGAGCAGCAGCACCAGCGGCGAAGCCTCGGGTAGAGTTTGCTGATGAGGTTCCGGCCCAGACAGTTCCGGTAGGGCTAGCTCAGGTCCCCGAGGGGTTCATTGCTACTCCGGTACTCTAGGATGCTCTGGTCCGTCTAGTGGGCATTATGGAGAGTGTCGCTCAGGCGGGCTTACTTCCTGCAGCACCAACCGTCTCTCAGGCTGGGGGAGGATCACAGACTCCCGCTACTCGCACTCTGGAGTAGATGGCTTCTCAGTTTCAGACTCCAGCAGCTCAGCCAGCTGGGGTAGTTTAGCCAGGTGTTGTGTCTCAGACCGGTGATGGGGCAGCTATGTCTACTGATGCTTTGTGGAGGCTGGACAGGTTCACCAAGCTTTTAATTACTACCTATGGCGAACATCTTCAGAGGATTCACGGGACTATTTGGATAGTTGTCACGAGGTTCTATGGAACATGGGGATAGTAGAGACCAGTGGGGTCGACTTTGCTGCTTTTTGTCTGTCAGGTTCTGCCAAGACTTGGTGGAGAGATTATTGTTTGGCTAGACCAGCTAGATCACCGGCTTTGACTTGGGGCCAGTTCTCTCAGTTATTTCTGGAGAAATTTCTTCCTATCACTCAGAGGAAGGATTATCTGAGGCAGTTTGAGCGTCTCCAGCAGGGTTCTATGACCGTCACTATATACGAGACCAGATTTATTACCTTGGCATGTCATGCTCTTATGATACTTCCCACTGAGCGAGATAGGATGAGGAGATGTATTGAGGTACTAGCTCCGACGATCAGATTGCAGATGGCTAAGGAGACAGGGAGTGATATTTCTTTCCAGGATGTAGCCAATGTGTCCAGACGAGTTGAGATGGTTCTATTACAAAGGAGTGGTCAGGGGTCTGACAAGAGGCCCCGGCATTTTGGCAGGTTCAGTGGTGCCTCATCTGGAGGCAGTGACTCTTTTGGTAGGGGCCATCCTCCTAGGTCGTTTCATTCAGCACTTCAGGCTTCTCACGGTGCTCCGGGTGGCCGTGGTTCTTATATGCAGTATTCTGATCACTTTCCCTACAGTGCACCACCAGCTCCTATCAGTGCACTGCCACTCTAGAGTTTTCAGGGTGGTTACTCAGGGTGTCAGGGTCAGTTTCAGGGTCAGCAGTCCTAGCAGCCGAGGGCTTGTTATACTTGTGGTGATCTGAGGCACATTGCTAGATTTTTCCCTCGAGCCTCGAGCAGTTCTCAGCATCGGGGTTCTCGAGCCATGGTTCCAGCACCGAGTGTTCCACCGCTCGCTCAGCCAGCTAGAGGTGGGGGTCGAGGTATTAGAGGTGGAGGTCAGGTCGTTAGAGGTGGAGCCAAGCTGCTAGAGGTAGAGGTCATCCAGCAGGAGGCCGTCTCAGGGATGTAGTTCAGAGTGGTGGAGCCCAGCCCCGATGCTATGCTATTCCATCCAGACCTGAGGCTGAGGCCTCCGATGCAGTTATCACAGGTACGGTTTCAGTTTGCAGCAGGGATGCTTCAGTTTTATTTGATCCAGGGTCCACATATTCCTATGTGTCATCTTATTTTTCTCCTTATTTGGTTATGCCTCGTGATTCTCTGAGTGCTCCTGTATATGTGTCTACACCGGTGGGTGATTCTATTACGGTATATCGTGTCTACCATTCGTGTGTAGTGGTTATTGGAGGTCTTGAGACTAGTGTAGATCTCCTACTCCTCGATATGGTAGATTTTGATGTCACTTTGGGGATGGATTGGTTGTCACCTTATCATGCCATATTGGACTGTCATGCCAAGACGGTGACCTTAGCATTGTCGGGGTTGCCTCGACTGGAGTGGAGAGGGACTCCTGGTCATTCTTCCAGCAGGGTTATCTCTTATATAAAGGCTCGACCTATGGTCGAGAAGGGGTGTTTGGGTTATTTGGCTTATGTTCATGATTCTAGTGTTGAGGTTCCTTCTATGGATTATGTGCCCGTTGTCCGTGAGTTTCCAAAGGTGTTTCATGTAGACCTGCCAGGTATGCCACCCGACAAGGATATTGACTTTTGCATTTGTCACGCCCAAACCCTGGGGGACGCAACCGGCGCTAAACTGAGTGAACCCAGTCAAGCAAGCCTGATTAGCCTTTCCTACCCAACTCATTTACTTCCCGAGATTATGGCACAACATTGTTTAATGAGTTAGCAGGGGACAAATCAAAAACATACATACATACATGTTATTAGGCCATTCCTTCTTATGTACCGATACCAACATTTGGGTCTCCCAAATGCATACATACTAATTACAATATTTAAGAGATGGGATTACAGTTACGAGTTAACCCAACAACTACCCAAAACATACATGACCCGCATGAGTGTCTGCGGAGCCTCTAGAAATAAGGAAGATGGACATAATCCTGCCGATGACAAGGCCCCGGCTATACCTTGAAATAGAACAACATATACAAAAGAGAGCAGCATAGATTTACACACGGCCCCGGGAGGAAATGGGGCTCATCAAGACTGGTGAGAGGAGGAGGAGAGGGCACCACTATCGACGCTCGACGCTACCAGCTACAGAGCCACCTACATCCATAAGACGATGTAGCGGCCCCGGCAAAAGGAACGTTAGTACCATTGAATAGTACTAGTATATATGAAAAACTCTACTCTAGATAGAATAAACATCACACACGTAATGATACAAATAGAGACTTCATATAATAATTCACAGAAGTAGGGGAAAAGCACCAATAAGATTCACCATGTTTTCTTATCCCGTTTTACCATCTTTTGGTTAATAGTCTTTTAAAACCAAGTGTTATTATTATTAATATACTACTGTGTCGTTGTCACATGGAGTCCGGTCTCTGCCCGACCGACTAAGCCAACCTAAGTGAGACATCAATATACCATTGTGTCATTATTACACGGAGTCCGATCTCCGCCTGATCGGCTAAGCCATATCATTTGAACCAGTGGGACATCATCATTATCATACTTTCATTATTACCATCGTGTCGTTATCACACGGAGTCCGATCGTGGAAGCGGGCAAGATGGTGATGAATTGCGATTGGTCTAAACCTTCGACTAGCGACTTATTGCGACCTGCCCAGAATGCCCATACAGACTAAGACCTTATTCACACAGCGAAGAAAGGCCGAGTGGAAGGGGGCAGTCAGCTGGCTGCTTCTTTGCCATGCGCTTTGCTTCGCTTTATTTTATAGAAGAAAGAGACCAAATGAGAGTGAAAGGCAAGGGCAAGCGATAGAAAGGAGAGTCCCTCGCGCGAACTACTACTACTAGAAAATGGTGAGACCATTAGTGAAAGAAGGACCTGCCCGATCGGCTAAACCATCCCACTTGGAACAATGAGACAACATCAATATCATACATTCATAATTACCACCATGTGTACATCATGGAGTCCGATCTCCTCTCGATCGGCTAAGCCATCTCACTCTAGGACATAACCATATCATTTTTAAATCTTTTAGTTCACATATCATATCATTTTAATCCTTTAGTTCATATTTCTTCTCATCCTTTAGTTTACAGTTCTTGGCACTTGGGCCTATTTAACCTTTTAGGTTACATTCCTTTCTCCAACCATATCATATATTCATCCTTCACCTCGACCAAAACCATCACATAAGAGGAGTCGTACACATAGTAAAAGAAGGAGCATAGTGATCACATTTCATACATTCAAATAGCATAATGACATGGTAGTAACATAGAATGACATGAAAGCAAGAGTTTCGCAACTTAACACAAAGAACCCATTTACTCTTTAGAGAATCAAACAAGGGAATTCATACCGTACATTTTGGAACCAACGATTTTATTCCATGAAGATTAGAGTTAGACATACATACCTCAATTTGGGGTTTTTCCTTAATTTCTACTACAGTCCACCGGACCCTTTTAGCACCTTCAATATAATTCACAATGTAGCAAAATTGAACCCATAATTAGGAATAATGATCATGGCTTGATCTTACTTGAGCATTGTATCAATCATTGGGTGCTCATTAATATTGCATGGTCTCTTTTTTAGTGAAAGATTACTCTAACCTATTTTCCTTTACTAGTTTAGGATTACTTGATTACATGCAAGTACGGTTTCCATCCCCATTCCCATGAACTAACCTATCCATGGTCCATTTTAACTAAAATCTGGAAATTAAGGTCGGTGTGGTAGAAGCTTACCTCTTAGAGGGAAGAAATTGGGGTCCTTCTTGATTAATTCCAAGCTTGAGTGGTGATGGAGGATCAATTTGAGGGAGTTGGGACCTTCTCTCTCTAGAACCCACTCTCTTCTCACTCTAAATTATCAAGAAATGGCTAAAAAGATGGGGATGGGTGTTATATAAGTCTGGGGGTTGGGTCTTTAAAATTAGAAAATGGGTGTCCCGACGCAGGTTTGCGGTCAAAAATGCGATCGCATTTCGGTTATGCGGTACGCAAACCTGCCGCATAACTGGTCTCAACTGGGCGAAAAAGAAAAAGGAAATTTTCTCGGTATGCGGCAACTATGTGGTCTACATACCTGTTATGCGGTCTCATATTGCGCCTCATAACTCCCTCCGAAAAAACTCAAACGCAAATATGAGACAAACTATGTGGTCCGCATATCCAAAATGCGATCGCATTTTGGCTCGCATAGTTGCCCTCGGAATGGACGGCACATTGTCCAACTATGCGGCCATTATGCGGTCCGCATACCTGATATGCAACCGCATAGTGGACCGCAGATCTGCATCCCTTCACAAAAAATTTCCTCTAAGTCCGCAGGGTACTTTTCAATTCTAAAGGTCCGAACCGCAGCTTTCTACAGATATAACGACATAGGGATCTAATCGGGCATCATTTTGGTTAAGGATTTTACGGGTCTTTACATCCTCCCCCACTTAAGATCGTTCATCCTCGAATGAGGATCGGGGGAATCACTTGGGTTTGAATACACTATATGCCAACCCCCAAATTTAACTAACTCCCAATTTTTCTAAAAATTTTGCCAGAGTTTCCTTTGTAATTTGGCCTATCCACCTGTTAGAGAGCCCCCGAAACACATTTCAACGAACTTCACATAATCAGTCAACACAATAGAACATAAATACAGCACATATAAAAGGGTTATAAGAGGACGGATGACTGGGGAAGTGGGGTGGATTTCCACAATTTTGACAAGCAATGCAATTATTTAGAGATGACCACTTCCTAAACTATTACCTGACTTATTCAAACAAATGAGGGTACTTCTTTCATTTCATTTTTAGCTTCCCAAGTAGCTTCCTCGACTTGTTGATTTCGCCATAATACTTTAACCGATGCAATTTCCTTGTTTCTTAGCTTACGGGCCTACCTATCAAGAATAGAAACCGGAACCTCTTAATATGACAATTCTTCGTTAACCCCAATGGTATCAACCGGCACGATGGCAGACGGGTCTCCAATCACTTTCTTTAACATGGACACATGAAACACCGGGTGCACCAATGAAATTTCAGGGGGCAACTCCAGCCTATATGTCACCTGCCCTACCCTTTGAGTGATTTTATAGGGCCCGACATACCTTGGACTCAATTTCCCTTTCTTCCCAAACCGCATGATCCCCTTCATGGGAGATACCTTCAAGAACACCCAATCATCTTCTTGGAACTCCAAATCCCTACGACGAACATCCGAGTAAGATTTCTGACGGCTCTGAGCAGTTTCTAACCGTCCCTTTATTATTCTAACCTTCTCCATAGCTTGATGCACGAGATCTGGTCCTAACAGTTTGGCCTCTCCAACCTCGAACCACCCAATTGGTGATCTACATCTTCTACCGTACAAAGCCTCAAATGGTTCCATCTGAATACTAGCATGGAAATTGTTGTTGTAAACAAATTCTATAAGTGGCAAATGATCATCCCAACTACCTTTAAAATCAAGCACACAAGCACGCAACATGTTCTCGAGCGTTTGGATGGTCCGCTCTGCTTGTCCGCCAGTCTGCGGGTGGAAAGTTGTGCTGAGATTTACCTGCGTCCCCAAACCTTGCTGAAATTTCCTCCAAAAATTTGTTGTGAATTGGGCCACTCTATCCGAGATAATGGAAACTGGAGTGCCATGGAGCCTGAATATTTCCTTGATATACAACCGAGCATATTGTTCTGCAGTGTCGGTGGACTTAACCGGAAAGAAATATGCTGACTTCGTGAGCCAATCCACTATTACCCAAATTGAGTCAAACTTGCACGAAGTACGGGGTAATCCTACCACAAAATCCATATTGATCATCTCCCACTTCCACATCGGTATTTCTATAAGTTGCGCCAACCCACCGTGACTTTGATGTTCGGCCTTTACTTGCTGACAGCTCGGGCACTTAGCCACAAAGTCCGCCACATCCCTCTTCATGTTATTCCACCAATAAACTTCCTTGAGGTCGTGATACATTTTTTTAGAACCGGGGTGTACGAAATATCTAGAATTATGAACTTCTATCATTATCCTCTATCCACATCTGGGACACATAATCGTCCTTGGCACCGCAAGACACCGTCATCCTTGCTAAGAGAAAAAGTTGTGGTCCTATGATTAAGAATTGCCTCTTTTAGTCACGCCAACACTGGATCATTGTATTGCTTTTCCTTGACTTCTGCCACAAGCGATGATTCTGCTATGTTACGTACTATAACATCCCCTTCGCCAAAGGCCGCAAGAGAAACTCCCAGACTGGCCAACTGGTGATCTTCTCGTGCCAATTGTATTGGTGAAAAATAGACTCTCCATGTGGGTCTATAAAATGGCAACACGTGTCAGCAAAGCTTGGAGAAAAGTGAAGAATGACATGTAAAGATGATATGTGAAACACCCTGGGGACCGAACAAATTCATACCGTGCCTGATAGCCTCGGAACAGGTCATCATAAATAGCTCGAAACAGGTTACGGATGAAAAACCAAAATCCTTGTATTCATTTTAAAAACTGTTATCGAATAAAACAGTTACGGATGAAAAAGCATTTCCCTCAAGATTATTGAAAACTGTTATCAATAAAAACAGTTACGGGTAAAAAGCCCTACCTTTACAAAAACTGTTACGAAAAAAAAAACAGTTATTCTCTTGTATTAACTCGAAAAAACGGGAAAAACGGTTACGAAATACAAGTGCATATCAAACATATTCAAAGAAAACAGTTGCAACATGAGTTTTAGATGATGATCAAACACATGTAAAATGTTGTGAAAGTTCAAACAGAAAACTTTCTTCAAAAACATTCTTAAACATGTGAACAATTCCTATCTCTCTATTGCATATTTACATCATTATGAAGTTGAGACGTCTTCTTCATTAAGTGTCGATCAAAAAGGTCCCTCTTTTATAAATCGTTCTCGAAAAGACACGAAGTATTGAAGCATTTTTAATGCAAAGTCAAATAACAAAGGGTGAAACAAAAACCCAAACATTAAAGTAGGCAGAAAATAAATCCGAAATTTATATATCGAACTTGCCAGACATAAGGCAAACATTTGTCTTCAAAGCCCGAAACAAGACAGGGGTAAACCAACTGATTATTGACGAAACGAACATGAGCGTTGGAGTTGTCATATGAATCTTTAAGTTCTGCACTCTTTTTCCCTTCGTCTGGTTTTTTTTTCCCTATTGGGTTTTTTCGGCAAGGTTTTTAATGAGGCAGAGGCAAGGGAGAAAAGGATAAAATCTTCCACTTACCGGTCATATCACAGTGAATAACCGGAAAGTGGGGGGACTATCTGTATTGGTGAAAAATAGACTCGTTGTCACGATCCGTTTCCGGGTTGTGATGGTGCCTGTCGTGGAACCAGGCTAGCCAATCGCTACAACAATACTCAATTCATTTACTGGAGAAATTTACTCATTATTGGCTCAACTCATAGAAATACGGAAATTTTAATCATTTAAAACAGTCTAATAGAAGAAAATAGGCTCCAACAATCAATCTAGGATCTGGAGTCACGCAGTCATGAGCTACTAACATGAATATAACTGAGAAATAATACTGAAGTCTTAAGTTTCCAATTTCTAATACAGGAGGGAAAATAAGGAAAGGAGGGACGGGACAGCGAACGCCAGCTGCTACCTCGTCGGCTCTGAGGGATAAGCTGCTATCACCGATCCGCGTCAAATCTCGGTGCACCTGGATCTGCACACACAGTATGCAGGTAAGTAACGAAAACAGCCTACGGTCTGAGGAGGTAGTGACGAACTCAACCTCCGCAAATAAACAGTTCAAATGATGAAAATTTCATAAATAACCGAGAATATCAGTGACAATCATGTTATGTAAATGACCCTGGAAACTTAGTAAGAATCCGGGAATAACAAATGAATGCCATGTATGTAGTATGCAGCTCTCACAGGTGGTCCTCTCGGTACACATAATTGGCCATTGGCCCAGGGAAATCCATCCCGTAACATGTACGACGTGGTGACTCAGTCACTAAGTACCGAGGGGGCAGGCCAATTCAGCCTTTCGGAGAAATCCATCTCCGAGATACCATACTCATCCATAATCTGTACCGGGGAAATCCATCCCTCCATATCTCAAAATCAGTATCTGTGTCAGGGAAATCCATCCCTATGTATCTCATCAGCAATAATCAGTGCCATGCAAATCCATCCCTCTATATCTCATATCGCAGACAAATCCATGTCCAGGGAAATCCATCCCTCAATAACTGTGCGCTCACTGGGGGTGTAAAGACTCCGGAGGGGCCGCCAAGGATATGGCCCAAGCGCTATATATATATCAAGCCCACGAAGGGTATATCATCTCAACATTTGGCTCTAGGCCCATACTCAGTCAGAATTACCAGTCTCCTCACAACACTCTCATTATGTAACAACCCAAACAATGGCAATGCATGATAAATAAATGATTTCTGAGACTGAAATACGAATACATGTATAATAACAGGACTGAGTATGCACAAGTAAAGTTCGCAATAGAAACAACAGTAACGGACCCTTTCCGGTCTCCACATATAGACATGAAGTCTTATCATTTATACTTGTTATGTTTCTTTTAGTTTCTACGCATTAATAGCCTTCACAGTACCGATATCATGGTGGAACAACAGTTAAACCGTGCCTGGGGATAAGCCGGGCCACAACAAATCAACCAACACTCATATGCCCGTCACTTGGCGAGTGTATCATAGTAACTATCATCAATTAGCATGTACATTGGGGTTTTGAACCCCTCAGTTCCAAGGTTGAAGCCGTTACTTACCTCGAAACCGGCTAAACACTACTCCGACGAGCCCTTTCCTCGAGAATCGGCCTCCAAACGCTCTGAATCTACCAATAATCAATTACATAGTGTTACAATGTGCTAAGGAAAAATTCCCAAACAAAATCTAGCAAAACTACTAAAAATCCCGAATTCGGTCAAAACCCGACCCTCCGGGCCACGTTTCGAAAGTCAGTAATTTTCACAACACTAGGTTCCTTGTCTTTTCCCGAGTCTAACAATACGAAAAAAAAAAATGGGACCTCAAATGGTCCTCTAATTCCCCCATTCTTCTTCTCTTAAACCCAAGCCCTAACCACCATTTTTCTACTGTTTTTACCAAAGATTTCAACCTAAAATCGTTCTTAATGCACAATATAACGAGTTTTGAGTCCAAGAAACTTACCTCCTTGAAGAAACAACGAAATCCCTCTTCAAACCCCTTCAAAACCTCCAACCCGTGTGTAAAAATGGTGAAAGAAGACTAATTTCGCGAAGGCTGCCTTTTATAGGTTCTGCCCAGGCATTTCCGCAATAGCGATGCCTTTCTCGCACCTGCGACTCCGCAGGGGCGACTTATCAACCGCTCCTGCGACTTCTCACTTAAGTTGCCCAGCTCCCGCACCCGCGATACTCTTCCCGCGCCTGCGACATCGCAGGTGCGGACCTCCATCCGCCCTTGCGACCTCTTTCGCACCTGCGGCCTCTTTATCGCAACAGCGGGCCCGCAGGGGCGACATATTGACCGCACCAGCGGTTCTTCACTTAAAACCCAGAGCCCGCGCCAGTGACCCCATCCCCCCCCCTCCCCCCGCACCTGCGACCTCGCAGGTGCGATCTTCATTCCGCCCCAGCGACCAAACCTCACACCTGCGCCATCCTTCTCGCGCTTGCGATATCCGCACTTGCGACCCAAGCATCGCAGGTGCGATCGCACTAGCAACAGCAGCTTCAGCTGCATATTTGGGTTCCAACTTTCCGTTTAACACCCGAATTCAAGCCCGAGCCCCTCGGGACCCCAACCAAACATACCAACATATCAANCATCCAATTCAAGCCTATGATTTCCAAAAACTTTTGAAACACGCATTTGATCAAAAACCCAACCAAACCATCTCCGAATGACCTGAAGTTTTGAGGGCAAGTCGAAAATGACATAACGAGGCTACAGCAACTCTCGGAATCCCATTCCGACCCTCGGATCAAAATCTCGCCTATCAACCGGAATTCGCCAAAATACTAACTTCGCCAATTCAAGCCTAATTCTACGCCGGGCATCCTAAAAATATTCTGAACACACTCCTAAGTCCCAATTCACCTAATGAAGCTATCCAAGCCATAAAACCCGCATTCCGAGGTTATTTACCAATAAGTCAACTCCGGGTTGACTTTTCCAACTCTAAAGCTCTTATTAGAGACTAAGTGTCTCAATCCACTCTATTTTCACTCCGAACCCGAACCAACCAACCCCGACACTTCATGAACAGCCTAACTGAGCTACTACAAGACAGAAATAAGGGAATAGATGTGTATACTGCGTAATGACGAACCGGGTCGTTACATTCTCCCCCTCTTAAACAACCGTTCGTCCTCGAACGGGTCTAGGAACATACCTGGAGTCTCAAACAAATGAGGATAT
>ML274141.1:50428-87631 GCA_005239495.1 Nicotiana undulata | reverse complement strand
ATTTGGATTTGGTCAAATGATCGATCGAGAGATTATTTTTTGGACCAAATTTATTTGTTAATATTAAATATTAATGGAAATGTTATTAAATATTTATTTTAATAACAAAATATTAATATTAAATCCATTTTAGTTATTATCCAGAATTTAGTTTTCTGTTTTGTAACAGAAAATTTACTACCCTTCAATTTTTCCTCTTTATTATTGAGTAAATAGCCAATTATGCCATGGCATTTACTTTATGGGCGTTTTTGCAAAAACAGCCATTATGAAGAGTTGCACCTTTTCAGATTTCAGCCCAACTTTGGCTATAAATACAAGTCCATTCTCTCAGATTTTACATACTAATTTCTGAGTTCTCCTCCTTCTTTCTGCATACTTTCATCTTTNTGGGGTTTGAAGTACCACTACACCAGTGTAAAATTAGTTCTATCCTGGGAGGAAATAATCCATAACCTTGGGTACTAGGAGGGGATTAAATTCCTTAAGGAAACACTGTGAATTCAGTGGGCTCGGATTAACTTTCCATTACGTTTACATTTCTATTTATTTATTTTATTATTTCCAGAATTGTTTTACAAATACAAAGTTATAACATAACTAACGTGATCCTCTAGCGTAATAAAAATATGAAATCCTCAAGTGCTATTTGCAATCACAAACGAACAAGGAAAATCAGGTAGATATCAAGTCTCAATTCAAGAACAAAATCTCATGCGAATTCTTACTCCTATAAAATATTACGTACGAATTCTATCGAGGTCGTACGGTCTGATACATAATAATAAGTACACTGCCTAGGTAGCACGAACTGATCCATTGATGCATCTCAAATACACGAGGTCGCACGACCCATTCCATAATGCTATTTTATAGCACTGCCAAGGCGTATGCGATGATCCACAGGTTTCAAACTACGAGTCACTTAACACAATAGAAGGATAGAAATATAAGGAAAATATGATTTTTTTTACCGACAATTAAGTATCCCGCTAAAACACAAGGTAAAGGGGCTCGGTCCAACATAAATTCTAATCCAGTCTCAATTTTAAATTTAAAAATTAAACGAACAAGTTTAGTTCAAGTAGAACAAATAAGGCATGGTAAAGTTCTAAGTCTACCTGCACATAAACATAAATTTTAGCTACACATGGACTCTCATCACCTTGTACGTACGTAGCCCGCATAACAAGTAGCACATAACAATTGAAATACCTATAGGGAAAAATTTTCTCTTACAAGATTAGGCATAGGTCGTCAAGCCCTCTACTCGGCTTCCAAACCTCACTAGTCGCCTCAAAACAACGTCGAGCAATCCAAAACTAATCAAAGGACTTATACAAAAGTCAATATATGCTCAAGAGTTCATAATTTAAATCTTAGCGTAATTTCCCAACCCAACTCGAAAAGTCCATAAAAGCCAACATCGATCCCACGTCCCCAGATTCTAGAAATTGTTGAAGATAACTATTACCCATGACCTTACTAGCTCAAATATATAACTTATACCCAATTCTATAGTAAATTACGTAGTCAAATCTCATTTTTACTAAACCTTAGGTTTTCAACAAAATCCCATAATTCTACTAATTTCTGTGTTAAAACTTATCCATAATCTATGTATTTAAATCACATTAGGTATAAATCACTCATCTTATAATGCTTGATGAAAACCCCACTCCAAAGAGCTCCAAAACCGCCCAGGCATTCCTCATTCTCAATCGTGGAAGCCTCCACGCGATCGCGAAGGCAAAACTGAATTGCCCCAAAAATCCTCATCGCACACGCGAGCAAGGTTCCACGAATACGATGCCTAACCTGCACTATCATATTTGAACGCGGACGGACCATCACAAACGCGAAGGCCAAAGGACTGCCATCCCCTAGCCGGCCCCCCTCTACGCAAACGCGGCGCCAAGAATGTGAACGCATAGGCCACTGACCCAAATGCTCTTCGAACCAACGCCCAGATCACAAACACGAAGCACAAAAATTCCCTAGCCCACAATCCTTTATCGCGAATGCGTGACTCCCACTGCTTTCGCGAAGAACAAAATGAGAACTAGAAAATCTATCAACCTTTACCTTACTCCAAGTGGTCTGAAACTCACCCAAGCCACCCGGGACACCATCCAATTATTCCAACAAGTCCATAAAATAATATGAACCTACTCGAAGTCTCTGAACACATATAATAACATAGAAACCAAGAATCACACCTCAAAATCTAAGTAATCAACTTCTAATCTTCAAACTTTCTCTAACCAACTCCGAAAGTGACAAATCATATTTAGAAAAATCAAAATGACGCCAAATTTTACGCACAAGTCAGAAATCACTATACGAACCTATTTCAAGGCTCGAAATATCAAACTCATATTGACAACACCGAATCATACTTCAAATCAAACTTAAAAAACTCTAAAATCTTCACAAAAAAAACTTCCAATAATAGGTGTTGAAACGCCCCCAGTCCACCCGAAACTCAATCTGATCATACGCCTAATTCCAAAATCATCATACGAACCTATTGGAACCTTTCAAATCCCGTTTTCGAAGTTTTTTACTCAAATTGTTAACTCAATTCAAAAAACTTCACCTTAGGCCACTATTATGGAACTAAGTATTCTATATTCAACCCGGACCCTTCCAAAACCAAAATAACTGTCTCCGCAAGTTAGAAAATAGGAAAAGCACATACGAGTAGTCTTAAATAGGGAAACATGGATATAGAAAGTAAAATGACAGGTCTGGTCGTTCAGCTATAAAAATTGATCCCACATGAAAAAGATTTGATTTTAATCAAAATATCAGAAGTGCACAAAACTTCAATTCAGACCTACATGGTCAAAACCTGATTTCAAGTTCAAATTTTGATAACCTCCCGGATTTTAATATGTAATTAGTTTCTTCGAGTCCAGATCGGTATTGAGATCCATAATATACACTTTCTTATCTTTTAGGTCAAAACTCACATTTTTTTACCTTTAGATTCCTTAATTCTAAGGCCAAATAAGTTAGATTCGTATAATAATCTTAGATCAAGGTTAGGATTACTTCCCAATAAAGCAGATGAAATTCCTCACAAAATTTACCTCAATCCGAGCTTTCTAACTCCCAAAATGATAAAAATAAAATAAAAATATTAAATGTAGGTAGACAACAATTGCATAAATTTTTCAGAAATAATAGTATTGACCTCCCTTCACAAAAACTGCCATAACTGTTGGTACGAATGTTGGACTGATGAACGACTTGAATTTCTAGAAACTAGATTCAAATGACTACAACTTTGTTTTCCTAGTTCATCTCCAAATTTTTAAAATATTGAGAGAAATACTCATTCAAATTCAATCTTAGCTGTAGAAAATCTTAGTTTCGGCAACTCAGTTCTTTCAAGGCAGAATAGACTAGTAGTCTCTTGTATTTGTTCTGATTTGACATCCTTGTTCTTGTGTCCGTAAAATTTTATCTAGACACTTATAGTTGTTAATAAACACTAGTTTAAACCCTCTGACCGTTGACCTAGCTTATGTGGCATAGATAAGGCTGATGTGGATAAAGTGCTTGGTACACGCGCAAACAAAAGCGTGAATACTAAACAGAAAATGACTAAAATAAGAGAAAAAAGATTTTTAAGAAAGAAAAAAAAGACCAGCGAAGAACCTAGTTCTCTGTTGCTGCCATTGCCATAGCTTCTTCTTTTCATCATAATTAAAGATAGAAAATCATCAGAATTTCATTAGGCAAAATCATTAGAATAATCATAAGTTCTCAATAGGAACTTCGTCCAAGAAATCATCGAGAAGAGCAAATATTTCATCATAATCTGTGGAAAACTCATCGTTCAAATATTTGAACCATCGATTGCAAATAACATAGTGGAAAAGTATGAACCATCACTGGCGATGGAGACCACCGATGAACACCACAATTTTTCTTTGCATCACCTTGTTGTATCAGAATATTAAAAAAATAAATCCTAGCAGTTCAAGTCAAAATGGGAAAGAACGCCAAAATGAGCGCGTATATGAAGAGCATAAATGAGGAAAACATTCACGGAGTGCCCGAACCTGAATGGCGTGTAGGGTACACAAATCAATTGCTTGATTTCTGAATATTATTGGGGTTTGAAGTGACTGCAACTTGAACTATTTCCTCTTCCACTTTCAATCCCTTGAAAAATTATGGTGGTTATTCACAAATATGCTAGTATCTCTCTTGTGGTTGTTCGTTAGTCAGGTTTTAATGGGAAGGTGACTAAACTTATTACAGTGGTGATGGAAGGTGAAGACTGTGAAAATGGTGCCTTTTTTTTAAAACAAAAAATAAAAAATGATGTGGCATATTCTATCTGATGTGGATATTAATATTAGCGTGATTGAGCAACACCGGGGTCAAAGGGGTTTAGAATAGTGTGTTTTAACAACCGAAAATGTCTAGATGAAATTTCACAAAGTATAGCGACCGGGATGAAAAACTGCTATAAGTATAAGGGTCTGCTAAGCTATTCTTCCTTCTTCCAAAACTTGACCCAAACGTATTGAAACTCACCCGAGCGCCTTGAGACTCTGTCTAATCATCCTAAATAGTTTATATACTGCCACAATTCAAAATCCCAACCATGGGGATGTGATGGCGTCAAACATCCACTTGTTGGGCGAACAACAGTTAACTAAAGAATTAAACAATTTTAACAAATTGAAGATTATTAATAATTAAAAACTGAAATACATGTAATAAATCCATGAATAACGCAGTAAATTCAAAAAATCCGACGTCACAAGTACATGAGCGACTAGAATACTACAAATACAGTCTGAAATAAAATACAACTATTCAAATAAAGTAAATAGTAAATCAAGATAAGGAATGAGACTTTAGAGATTGCGAATACCATGCAGATCAACCTCAAATCTCATAAACAAATATGATCCGAGCAAGCCTCCGCTAAACACTGTTGGGACCAACACCAGAATCTTCACAAGAAGTGCAGAAGTATAGTATGAGTACAACCAACCCAATGTACTCTGTAAGAGTCGATCCTAACTTCGAAGAGGTAGTGACGAGGATAAGACAAGAGCCACATGAATAATAGTGTAACGACTCGACTAGTCGTTTTGAGAGTTGTAGCCTCGTTTCCTCGTATACTATTCCTTTTTATTGTACAACTGTTATATGACTTACTGGGTTAGTTGGTTCGGGTCAGGAGGGATTTTAGGGTGAATTGAGACACTTAGCCTCTTAATTGAAAGTAGGAGCGCGTCCAGATTGTGATTTGGAGGTCCGTAGTATAATTAGGTTTGAAATGGCGAAAGTTGGAATTTTAGAAAGTTTGACCAGGAGTGACTTTTGATATCGGCGTCAGATTGGATTTTCGGAAGTTGGAGTAGGTTTGTGGTGTCATTTATGACTTGTGTGAAAATCTAAGGTCAATCGGACCGTGATTTGATAGGTTTCGACGTTGTTTGTAGAATTTGGAAATTTTAAAGTTTATTAGGCTTGAATCCGTGTGTAATTCATGTTTTTGATGTTGTTTGAGGTTATTTGAGTGTTTGACAAAGTTCTGATTGTGATGTAGGACTTGTTGGTACGTTTGGTTAAGGTCCCGGGGCCTCGGGTTGATTTCGGGTGGTTAACAAACTTGAAACGGAAGTTGAGGAATTGCTGAAGTTTGGTCTTTTGCTGGTGTGATCGCACTAGTTGGGGTATTGGCCGCAGGTGCGTCAGGTTGAGCGTAGGCGCGGAAAGGGGAGGAGACCAACAGAGGTCGCATGTGCAATGGTTTCTCCGCACCTACGATGGCCCAGATGCGGACCATTGGTCGCAGGTGCAGAGGCAGCTAGGAATTAAGTGGTTTGCGCAGAAGCGCTCATTTGTTCGCACAAGCGAGGGTACATGTGCGAGCCCAAACTCCACAAGTGCGGAAATGCCTGGGCAGAACCTATATAAGCGAGGTTCCGAGATGTTGGCCATTTCCATGATTTTGAGCTCGGACTATGGAGATTTTTGAGAGGGGTTTTGAAGAGATTATTGAGGTAAGCTACTCATGTTCATTTTCTTCAATAATGATGTTTCCTCACTGATTTTCCACCTAGTTGGTGTGTTTTTAGGAGAAATTTGGGGGTTTGAGGCTAGGGACTTTGAGAGTGAATTTTGGAAATTTGAATGATCAATTGGTGTCGAATTTTTGTAAATTTGGTATGGTTAGACTCGTGAGTGAATGGTCTTATGGGTTTTGCAACTTTTGTCGGATTTTGAGAAGTGGGCCCGGGGTCCGGGGCCCAGGTTTGAGCCGATTTCAAAATTGGCTATAATTTAGTATTTTTCTTGTGGAAGTGGTCCTTTTAGCCTATATTAATTGTATTGTACTGCTTGTGGTTATATTCGGGACGTTTGGAGACCGATTTGAGAGGCAAAGGCATTTTGGAGTAGAGGTTTTCCCGGATTGAGGTAAGTAACACTTTCAAACTTGGTTTTGAGGGTTCGAAACCCCGAATTATGTGTTATGTGATTGGTATTAAGGTGACGCACATGCCAATCGATAGGCGTGGGGGCGTGCACCGTGAGAATTGTGACATGATTGATCTTATGGCATTGTATAGTGATTCTATATTGTTGATATTCGCGTATTCATCATGTGATAAAGTATTTAAGCTGTCAATCATGCTAGATATCATGTTTAGGCTTTATGTCGGTATTGTTGGGACCCATAGTGGTTGTTTCTTGCTGTCACCTTAATGATTTCATTGATATTTCGTACTCAGTCATGTTCATTCATTTCATATCATATCTTAGTCTTAGTTGTTATTTACTGATACATCATATAATTGTTTTGGGCTAGTTTTCATGACATTGTGAGCCCGTGAGTGAGACTGGAGAGATTGATGACTGAGTGACGCCGAGAGCCTGATTTTGAGTGACAGTTATGGGATCAGGCTGCACGTCACATCGGTTATACTGACTTTATGATAGCGCTTGGGCTGAAGGAGCCTCTCCGTAGTCCGTACACACCCCTAGTGAGCGCGATTGATATTATTGAGAGATGGATATTCCCTTGACATGGATCTTGTCCGAAGCATTTGATACCTGGATATGGATCTTCTCCACGGGCCAGATTGGCCTTCCTCGATACTGGGTTACTGATGGTCAATGATGTATATATTCTAGGATGGATCTTCTTTGGGTCGTATGGGCCATATGCAGTACTGAGTGGTTGAGCATTTGAGAGCATGAGAATATGAGGCTATCAGCATGGTGTATCACATACAACATGTGCATTGACATGTAGAAGTAGAAGAGGTATGTTTTTCACATTGTTCAAATTTGATCTATTTTACTGTTTTGAACTATCTATTTAACTTAAAAGCATGCCTACGTTTCTGCACTGTTATTTCTATTTTGGACCGTGCCGGTTGAGTCAGTCACTACCTTTCAGTTTAAAGGTTGGATTCGTTACTTAATGTGTTGGTTGTACTAACGTTACACCCAACACCTCGTGTGCAGATCCAGGTGCCTTTGGTCACGGCAGCTGCTGATTGAGGAGTTAGATATCATAGACTATCGAGGTAGCTACATGGCATTCACAGGCCTTGACTCTTCTTCATTATCTCTATATGTATTTTGGTTCTTATTTCTTAGATATTGTAGGTGATTGATTCTGGAAAAGATGCTCATGTACTTTGTGACACCCCGATTTTGGGATAGTTTGTATTACACTTTGGATTATTTCTATTTCAAAAAGTTTTTTCTTAAATATTAGTGGTTTCCATATTTATTTTCAAAGTTTTTACTGTGTTGAGATATTGAGTAATAGGTTTCCTAGTTCCACGATAGGCACCATCACGACGGTTGGTTTTGGGTCGTAACAAGTTGGTATCAGAGCCTAGATTACATAGGTATCACGAGTCATGAGCAGGTTTAGTAGAGTCTTGCGGATCGGTATGGAGACGTCTGTACTTTTCTTAGAGAGGTTGTCGAACCCTTAGGAAACTTCACATTCATGTCGTGCGAATCCATTGAGTCCGGTAACTAAACTTATGTTATTATATTCTCTCACAGATATTCAAGACACATACTACTAGAAGGGATGGACAACCACTAGTACCACCAGTCAGGGCCGAGAGAGGCCAGGGTCGCGGTAGAGGCCGCGATAGGGGAAAATGTGCAGCTCATACAACGGCTAGGGAGGCACCTGCAGATCCACCAATTGCCCCAGTTCAAGAGTAGGTCCCAGTTAGGGATGAGCCTGTAGGGCCAGCTCAGGCACCAGCTGTGCCCATTGTGATTCCGGGCCTTCAGGAGGCCTTAGCCCAGATTTTGACTCTGTGCACCAATCTTGCTCAGGCGGTTTCTGTTCCGGTTGTAGAAGCCCCTTCTTAGGCCGGGGGGTATACTAAGACTCTCGCCACCCGTACACCTGAACAGGTGATGTAGGGACTCCAAACACCGAGGGCACTACCACCCTAGTCGGTGGCAACTACTCAGGACCATGGGGTTCCTGTTATGACTGATGATGAGTAGTGGGACTAGAGAGGTTAGGTAGACTTCATCCTCCATCCTTCAGCGGGCAGAGTCAGTGGATGCCCAGGGTTTCTTGAATAGATGTCAGAGGATTCTCTGTACAACAGATCATCTGGAGACCAGTGGGGTCTCGTTCACTACTTTTTAGTTTACTGGAGTTGCCTTCAACCCGTAGGAGGCTTATGAGAGGCGTAGGCCGGTCGGTGCAGTGACATTACATGGTAGGAGTTCTCCGTTCTCTTCTTGGATAAGTATGTGCCACAATCTTGCAGAGAGGAGTTGCGTAGACACTTTGAGCAGTTACGTCAGGATGATATGACTGTGACGCAGTACGAGATGAGGTTTTTTGAGTTAGTCTGTCATGCAGTATGGTTGGTTTCCATTGATAGGGAGAGGATTAGGAGGTTCATCGATGGTCTTAAATTTCAGCTGCAGGTGCTTATGACTAGAGAGAGGGTGTCTAATGCTACTTTAGATGAGGTTGTTGACATTGCTCGGCAGATAGAGCTAGTTCGCAGTCAGTAGCGGGTTGAGATGTAGGCCAGGTCTCGTGGATCTGGTATTTTTAGTGGTGTACCTTCTGGAGGTCAGTTCTGCCACGGCAGGGGTCATCCCTATAGGCAAGCTCAGACGGCTCGTCCAGTTCACCGTGGTAAATCATCTGGCCATGGCTCACACAGTTCTCAGCAGGGTCACTCATCTCTCAGTTCCCTTCCAGCTCAGAGTTCGTCTCATGCACCATCAGTTTAGGGTTCATTTATGTCGGGTCCTTTTAGTAGTTATCCCGGTGCTTGAGGCTCCCTTTAGTCCCCACCACCATTTTTAGGGAGTGGTTGTTTGGAGTGTGGAGATTTGGGTCATATCAAGAGGCATTTTTCCCGCCTCTCAGAAGGTTCAGCTCAGTAGAGGAGTCAGCACATGACTTCAGCACTAGTTACTTCACCACCCGCCCAGCTAGCTTAGGGTGGAGCTCAGTTAGCTAGGGGTCGCCCTATAGGGGGAGGTCGATTAGGTGGCATCCATGCCCGATTATTAGCACTCCCTGCCAGACCAGATGCTATTGCTTTAGACATTGTGATCACATGTATTGTCTCAGTATGGCATCGATATGCTTTTGTATTACTTGACCCTTGTTCAACCTATTCACATCATCGTATATTGCTCATTATCTGGATATGCCCCGTGAATCTTTAGTTTCATCTGTTCATGTATCTACACTAGTGGATGAACTATTATTGTAGACATTGTGTACCGGTCGTGTGTAGTGACTATTGGGGGATTGGAGTCTAGAGTTGATCTCTTGCTGCTTAGTGTGGTTGATTTTGACGTGATCATGGGTATGGATTGGTTGTCTTCGTGTCATTCTATTTCGGATTGTCACGCTAAAACTGTGACGTTGATAATGCCGGGGTTGCCACGGATTGAGTGGCGAGGTTCTTTGGATTATGTTCCCAGTAGAGTGATTTTGTACTTGAAGGCCCGACGGATGGTTGGAAGTGTTTTTTGTCTTATTTTGCTTTTGTGAGGGATGTTAGTGCTGAGACCCCTACTATTGATTCTGTTTCGATGGTGCCAGAGTTTTCGGATGTGTTTTCTGTAGACCTGTCGGGCATACCGCCCGACAAGCATATTGACTTTGGTATTGACTTGGTGTCGGGCACTCAACCCATTTCTATTTTTCCTTACCGTATGGCGCCGACTGAGTTGAAGGAGCAGCTTCGGGAACTCCTTGAGAAGGGGTTTATTAGACTTAGTGTGTCACCTTGGGGTTCCCCGGTTCTGTTTGTGAAGAAAAAGGATGGCACTAGGAGAATGTGCATTGAGAATAGGCACTTGAGAAAAGTCATACTCAAGAACATGTATCCTTTACCGCGTATTGATGATCTAGTTGATCAGCTTCAGGGAGCGAGGGTGTTCTCCAAGATTGATTTGAGGTCAGGGTATCACTAGTTAAAGATTCGGGACTCGGATATTCTTAAGACAACTTTCAAGACCCGTATGGTCATTATAAGTTCCTTGTGTTGTCTTTTGGGCTGACCAACACCCCGAAAATGTTCATGCATCTGATGAGCAGTATATTTCAACCTTATCTCTACTCGTTTTTCATTGTATTCATTGATGATATCCTGGTGTACTCTCGTAGCCAAGACGTGCATGCCCATCATTTGAGAACTGTGTTGTAGCGGTTGAGGGAGAAGAATATATATGCCAAGTTCTCCAACTGTGAGTTTTGGCTCAGTTCAGTAGCATTCTTGGGGCACGTGGTATCCAGTGAGGATATTGAGGTGGATCCGAAGAAGATATAGGAGGTTCAGAGTAGGACCAAACTGTCCTAACCTACAGAGATTCAGAGCTTTCTAGGGTTGGCTGGTTATTACTATCGCTTTGTGCAGGGTTTCTCGTCTATTGCATCACCCCTGAACAAATTGAACCAAAAGGGTGTTGCTTTCAGGTGGTCAGATGAGTATGAGGAGAGCTTTCAGAAGCTCAAGACTGTTGTGGCCACAACTCCTGTTCTAGTTCTACCATCAGCTTCTAGTTCTTATACATTATATTGTGATGTTTCTCAGATTGGTATTGAGTGTGTTTTGATGCAGGAGGATAGATTGATTATGCTTCTCGCCAGTTGAAGCCTCATGAGAAGAACTACCTTATTCATCATTTAGAGTTGGCTTCCATTGTTCATACGTTGAAGATTTGGTGGCACTATCTCTATGGTGTGTCTTGTGAGGTACTTACTGATCATCATAGCCTCCGTCACTTCTTCAAACAGAAGGATCTCAATTTGAGGTAGCATAGATGGTTGGAGGTGCTAAAGGACTATGATATTACTATTCTGTATCATCCTGGAAAGGTTAATGCGCTGGCCGATGCCTTGAGTAGGAAGGCAGGTGAGTATGGGTAGTCTTGAATTCATTCCCGTTGGTGAGTGACCTCTTGCAGTTGGTTCAGGCCTTGGCCAAGCAGTTTGTGAGATTGGATGTTTTGGAGCCCAGTCGAGTTCTAGCATGTGAGGTATCTCGATCTTCCTTATTTGATCGCTTCAAAGAGCGCCAGTCTGATGATCCTATATTGCTTATCCTCAAGGAAAAGGTTCAGAAAGATGATGCCAGAGATGTGGCTATTAGAGATAATGGGGTACTGAGGATGCAGGGCCGGACTTATGTGCCCAATTCGGATGGGCTACGGGATTTTATTCTTAAGGAGTACCATAGCTCGTGGTATTCCATCCATCTAAGACCCGCGAAGAAGTACCAGGACCTAAGGCAACACTATTGTTGGAGGAGAATGAAGAAGAATATAGTTGAGTTTGTAGCTCTGTGTCTTAAATGTCAGCAGGTAAAATATGAGCATCAGAGACCGGGTGGATTGCTTCAGAGGATAGAGATTCCAGAGTGGAAGTGGGAGCGGATCACCATGGATTTCGTAGTTTGGCTCCCACAGACTCCGAGGAAGTTAGATGGTATTTGGGTGATTGTGGATTGGCTGACCAAGTCTGCAAACTTCATTCCATTGGGTACTACTTATTCTTCAGATCAGTTCGAGATTGTTCCCCTTCACGGTGTGCTAGTTTCCATCATTTCAGATAGAGGCACGCAGTTTATATCATAGTTTTGGAGAGCCGTGCAGCGAGAGTTGGGCACTCAGGTTGAGTTGAGCATCTCATTTCACCCTCAAACAAAAGGTCAGTCCGAGCGCACTATTCATATATTGTAGGACGTGCTATGCACTTGTGTCATTGATTTTGGGGGTTCATAGGACCAATTTCTGCCGCACGTGGAGTTTGCCTTCAAAAACAGTTATCAGTCGAGCATTCAGATGGCCCCGTATGAGGATTTTTATGGGAGGCGGTGTAGATCTCTGGTGGGTTGGTTTAGACCGGGTGAGGCTAGGCTATTGGGTACTCAGTTAGTTCAGGATGCATTGGACAAGGTGAAATTGATTCAGGAGCGACTTCGCACGGCGTAGTCTAGATAGAAGAGTTATGCCGACAGGAAGGTCCGTGATGTGTCTTACATGGTTGGAGAGAAGGTTTTGCTGAAGGTTTCACCCATGAAGGGTATTATGAGGTTCGGGAAGAAGGTCAAGTAGAGCCCTTAGTTTATTAGGACCTTTGAGGTACTTCAGAGGATTGGGATATGGCTTACAAGCTTGCCTTGCCATCTGGCTTGTCGAGTGTGCATCCAGTATTTCATGTTTCTATGCTCCAGAAGTACAACGATGACCCGTCTCAGGGTTTGGATTTCAGCACGATTCAGTTGGATGGTGATTTGACTTATGATGTGGAGCCAATGGCCATTTTGGATTGGTAGGTTCAAAAGTTGAGGTCAAAGGATATAGCTTTAGTAAAGGTTCAGTGGAGAGGTTAGCCCGTGGAGGAGGCTACTTGGGAGACCGAGTGGGAGATGCGGAGCAGATATCCACACCTATTTGAGACTCCAGGTATGTTTCTAGAACCATTCGAGGACGAACGTTTGTTTAAGGGGAGAGGATGTAACCACCCGGCTGGTCGTTTTGAGAGTTGTAGCCCCATTCCCCCTACTTACTGCTCATTGTTTCTTCTACAACTGTTATATGATTTACCGGGTTAGTTGGTTTGGGTCCGGAGTAGTTTCAGGGTGCATTGAGACACTTAGTCTCTTAATTGTTTTAACTAGAGTGTCTTGATGAGGTCAATCCTGAGTAAGTCATGTGCCATATTTGTGTGAGGCTTTTGTGTTATTCTGTGCATTTTATGTCTAGAACTTGTCGCGTGTGTTTACAAAGAGAAATGGTAGTTTTGCTCAGTCTAGGAAGTGATATAGGCATTTCTTCGTTGAGCCAGTGATATTCTTTTACCACCTAATTGAGTTATTAGTTGGTATTAATTTTATGGTGCGAGGAAATACATTGTTTTGGTTTGTGAGGGCACATGATTCATGAAGGAAAGGTAATGTCTTTGACCTCTGTGTTAGAGTAAGTGAGTATTTGTGAATAATTCATGGTACTTGTGAGTCAATTCTTAAGGTGAAGATGTTACACTATTGTACTTGGTCTATTTTAAATATTCTTGGTGTGATGGGTCTTGACAGTTTCTTATTAAGGTTGTGTCTATATAAAGTGTCGTTTGATTCCTCGAGGACGAGCAATGGTTTACGTACTGGGTAATGATGATACGCTATAATCTTGTGTTTTATTCGATTATTACATTCCAATTTACTGCACTTTAGTTGAGTTTGAGCTTTAATCGCTAGTGTTTTGCACTAATTGTGTGTTTTATGCCTTGTAGGAGTTATTTCGAGCTATGTAGATGTTACGTAATGAATTCAAGTGATTTGGAGATCTGAACTCTAAGTAAAACCCCAAGAAATGAAGCCGAGATCGTGTTCGGGGATCAACGAATGATAGTTAAGAAAGAACGAAGAATCGAGCAGGCATACAGTGCAATGTCACTAATAAATTTTCGCTCGGAATTCCGTTTGGTCTCCACAATATATTGTTGGAAAGCTAATTCAAAGGGATGCAATTTTGATGTTTTAAGTGATTACAAATTCCAAACAAAACAGGGTGAAAAGTTAGCGGCAAGTGCGGGGCCGCGCACTGACCGCACATAGTGGGAGAGAACAGTGTGAAAAGTGCGCATGCACACTTCCAGGTGCGCGGTCGCGCACGTCCTGTCCGGGAAAAGTGTCCTTTTTTGTGTAGGAGAAGGTGTATGTTTTTGAGACCGACCCTACTTGGAATATATTGTTATTTTTGCGACTTTTGACATAATTTAGACCTAAGGAAGCTAAGAAGAAGAGGGAGAAGCAAGAGCACAAGTATTTCACCATTCATCATCACTCAAGACAAGAGTTTGGATGTTTTATGCTTTCCTTTGACTTAAACTTAATTGTGATGAACTTCTCCATATCCATGGAGTAATTCTTCTTTAGGGTTTGATGGATTTGGTGTTTTGATATTTTTTTTTGGATAATTAACTCTAGTTTTTATGTATTGAATCGTTTTTGATGTTTTAATTATTGTGATAGTTTATATGAGTCCACCAATTGATAGAGACCTAGTTATATATCAGTTCCCTCCGTATTAACTACTGAAAAAGTATGTAAATCAGACATATGATTTTTACATGGAAAATCCCAACTCAGGGGGACAAAAATCACGACCTACACTGGTAGGATTTCAACTTCACTAACTTGTAACTACACTATTACAAGACACTTTGTAATGACTCTATTACAAAGACTTCAATCTCACTAACTTATAATACACTTATCACAAGCCACTTTGTCACTCACTAGTTACAAAGACTTCAACCTATGACTAACTCTAGTCACAATACAAACTCAGATGGTTTATGACTTTGAGTTTCCTAAAACAAAGCTTCTAATAAAGCAAGATAGGAGTTACAATGAAGAACAAAACACAAGATTACAACTCAACTAAGGAAACACATAGACTCGTAGTGGAACTGGTCTGTAGTGGAGTTGTCTTCTTGTTCTTGACACACTTGAGACTTCAATGCTAGATCAGATCTTCAATGCTTGAGAGAATATCACTAAATGATCAAGTGAATATCTTGTTTCCTTACACCATGTTGTTATACAGCCAAGACATCCCAAGGATGATGTCTATTCTTAGTTGGTACACGCCTCTTCCCATTGGGAAGTGACTGCTACATTGTGTCTGCACTATAGTGTGCACAGTTGCAGGCAGTCACTTTCTGCAGTTGCTTTCCCTCTGTAGAGTTGACTTGTACTTATGCCAGGGAAACATCAAGGGATCGGTCCACAAACTGGTTCTTGTGAATCCAAAGGCACACTGCCCAGATTATCTTGAGTTCATTGTTGAATGATTGTACCAGGCATGCATCAGGTCCTTTATATGGTTCTATACAGAAAGTTTTTTAGATCATCAAAACATAAGACTACAAGACCTTAAGCCCGTCAATTTACCCCTTTTTGATGATGACAAACTTTTAAAATTGATAATTATTTATAGAGCTTAACTGAACCAGATAAAGTACTAGTAACCTCATATGTTCCCCCTGACTCTATGCTTCCCCCTTAATCACTTGCTTCAATTTTTCAAGTTAACCAACTCTTCCCCCTTTTGGCATCATTAAAAATTCACAATCAGGTAGAAATCATAAAGAAGTCTAACACAGCTAACTCATGCCCCACGTGTGCACACAACATGATAGAAAAGAGAAGCAAAAGGAAAACAAGCATTGTACTAGCAAAAGAAGAGTTGTTTCATTGATAATAATATTTTTTTTAAATCATAAGTTTTTGCTATGATAGCAAAGACTAAATTGGATTGTTTCAATGGGAGCAGTAACGGTGGAATCCAACATGCCATCACAAAAGAAACAAAAAGAAAAACAACAAACACAAACATCAGAACACAAAACAGTTGGTCACTGAGAGGATTCTAGGGGGCACTAGAAGAGGGATGCTTGGAGGAGGAGGCAACAATGGTTTTGAGAATCAGGTCCATGAGGGCATTTGCATACATCTGTTCGACAAGAAGTTTCTCCCGCAGGTTCTCCACCTGTTGTCTAAGCTCAGCATTCTCCTTAGTCAAGCGGGCAACTTCTTCATAGGAAGAATTAATAGAATCAGGTGCCCCAACGGCTTGACTTAGCTGAGTTTCTATTATGGCATTCTGAGCCTTCAACCTTCTGATTACTTCAGTAGCAGCATTCTAAGCATTAATCAGCTGAGAAATTGTTGACGTGCTTCCCCTAGCCTTTTCTACACACTCATATTCTTCTAGAGTTATTTTGGAGAAAGTTTGCTTGCGGGTTCCTACTTTACGATTGCCCAAAGGTACGTTTTAAAACTAGAACACTCCAGTAAGGAGAAATCCTTATGGAAGCCCATGATTGCCATCTTGAAAGTTTTCCAACTTTTGCATGTGTTGTATCATAATTGCTGGCAGATTAATCGGTGTGAACTCATCAAGAGCCTCCATAAAGACTAGGTCAGAGAACCTTATTGACCAGCTCAAAGAGAAGCTGATTCACCGGAAGTAGTGCATTCTTATGCACCTGCCCCCCTGTTGGATAGACTTCTCTTTCATAATAGCTCTCCTAAAGTTAGATCCACAAGCACTCTTGACTAAGGACATCCCTTCACAAGGAACTTGGATAGCTTTCCCCAATGTTGAAGCGTCAAGCACAATGTCAACTCAATTTACTAGCACACAGATATGGTCCTCTTCAACAATGAAGAGAGTTGCATAGAAAGTTTGCACCTCATCTTCATATACCTTGGGCACATCCTCCTTAAAATGATGAGCCCATTGTTGGAATTCCACCATCTCTAGAACATTCCTTATTCCTGCCATCTCCGAGATTTCCTGGTCAAATATACGACCCCACAAGACTTTCTGAGTTCTCAATCTCTCCTGCCCAAGTCCAATGTCACTTTTTATGGTCTTCATTGAACCAGGTCCCTCCACAGTTTCCCTCTTTCATTTTCTTAAATTTTCAACAGACTTCCCTTTTCCACTCTCAACTGCCACAGTATCACATTCAGACAACTCTTTCTCAACCACAACCTTCTTGGATTTACCACCACTCTTCACAGATGTTCCACTTTGTTTTTTAACAGCTTCCTCGGAAGCTCCAACTATAGACTTTTGGACCTTTGTAGATCTTTTCACTAAGGAACTAGGTTCCTCTACAGCATCTTCATCAACCTCAACCACTAGATTGTTCTTATCAGCCACAACTTCCCCATGTTTCATCAATCTCTTATTGTTTTTCTTAATACTCCTCTTACTCTTCTGCAAGGCAGACTCAAAAGTCGCTTTCTTCTGCAACCTGGTAGTAGGTCTCTTGGAAGAAGACTCAGGAGTAACCATTGGCTTGCGAATTTTAAAATGGGCACTGAGGACCATTTCATATTCGTCATCTTCATCAAAAGGTGCTGTAATAGGATGAATGGACTGCAAGGGTTTAGTGTAGAAGATGGACTCCTGGTTGGTTTCTGCTTAAGCAGAATCAGGTTCTCCAACAGGTTTTTCTGTGACTGTGTCATGAACCGGAGACTCAAAAAGCACCATAGTCCCTTCAACCCCTAAAATTGCTGTTTCTTCCCCCTGAGACTCAGGCATAGGGGAGGCTCCTTCATTCATAAGACTCTCAGCAGCGATAGCCATAATATTTTGCATCGCTTCTTTTTATGGTGACTCCATGGGAGCCACTGAGTCTAGAATGGAGAAGTTTAAGTACTGATCGGGATCGTCCTCAGAGACCTCTAACGCCTAAGGGGTAGCACTTTCCAAGTGTTCTTTGGTTTGATCAGAAGAGGGAGGAGAGGTAGGTTTAACCTTTGGGGAGTCTAAAGTTGCAACACATGGAAGTGAGGCAAGGTTTGACGGGGGAGTAAGGGAGATAGGAGATGAAGAGGAAACTGGTGTTGTAACGACCCGACTAGCGCGTCGTTCAGCGGTTGGAAGCCATGAAATGCTTCATTTCAAGTACTATGACTTGTGCGTATAGTCGGAGTTGAAATTCGGGAAGAGCGGAGTTGAATTGAAAGGAGAATATTCATTTTAGAAGCCTTGAGTTGGAGGAATCGACTCAGACTGGAATTTTGAGTAAACGGCCTCGGAATCAGGATCTGAAGGTTTCAGCAGGTTCGTATGGTGATTTTGGACTTGGGTGTATGTCCGGATCGAGATTTGGATAACCCGGGAGCGTTTCGGCTTATAATGTGGAAGTTAGCATTTTGAAGGAATTTCCTAAGTTTGGCTTGAAGCGCATTTCAGAGATATTGACGTTCGTTTGGGATTCCGATTCTGGGAATAGCTTCACATGGTGAATCTGGAATTGGGAGCGTGATCGGAAGTGAATTCAGATGTCCGGAGGCCAGTTTGAAGTCATTTGGCTAAAGATAGAAAATTGAAGGTTTTTGAAGAATCTGACCGGAAGTGGAAAATTTGATATCGGGGTTGGAATGCGATTCCGAAAGTTAAAGCAGGTCTGTAATGTCAAATATGACTTGTGTGCAAAATTTGGGGTCAATCGGACGTGATTTAATAGGTTTCAGCGTCGAGTGTAGAAGTTTGAAATCCTAAGTTCTTAAGGATTTGGATTGGAGAGCGATTCGTCGTTTCGATATTGTTTGATGTGATTTGAGGCTTCGATCAAGTCTGTGTTATGTTGTGGGATGGGTTGGTGTAATTAGACGAGGTCTCGGGGGCCTCGGGTGGATTCCGGGTGGTTAACGGATCAAAAGTTGAAGTTGGAAAAAGAGCTGAAGTTGCTGTCATCTGGTGCGACCGCACCTGCGCTGGAATTTCTGCAGGTGCGGAGCCGCAGGAGAGGCCTTGGTGTCGCAGGAGAAAAGGTGGCTGGGCTAGGCTGGAGCCGCAGGTGCGAAGTTTGGCTGGAGTCGAGGAAGCTGCAGGTGCGGGAGATTGAGCGCACCTGCGGAAGCGCAGGTGCGAGCAGAAGATCGCAGGTGCGGAAAACGACCTGGGCAGATTGTTTTAAATCCGAGATTTGTTGGTCATTTCTTCACTTCTTCTTTGGTTTGGGCGATTTTGGAGGAGCTTCAAGAGAGAATTTTCGTCAGGAATCACAAGGTAAGTAACTCCTACATGTTACTAAGTTAAATACAAGGTTATTACATAGATTTGAACATGAAAATTGTGGGAAAATATGGGAATTTTGAAGAAAACCTAGAATTTGATAAATTTGATTTTTAGCCACGAATTGAGCTCGAATATCTGAGTAAATTGCATATTTGAACTAGTAAAGCTATGGGTAGAGATTTTCTTCAATAAATTGCGAAGTCCGGGCACGTGGGGCCAAGGGCATTTTGGTCATTTCATTGAGACGGGTGGAGAATTTTGTAATTTGAGTTTGTTATGAACAATAGAGTATATTTTCATCGAATTGTCGTTATATGGATAGTTGGGGGCGTCGTGCATCCTTTGGAGTCATCGGAAGGCTTGGAAGCCGTTTATGGAATTTCGGAGCGAGGTAAGTCTCATTTCTAACTTTGTGAGGGGAAATATTCCCCATAGGTAAACTAAATGAATAAATGCTATTAATTGTGGGGGCTACGTACGCACGAGGTGACGGGAGTCCGTGCGTAGCTACTGTTATGCCATGTCCGGGTAGTCTAGGACCCACTAGCATGCTTTACGTGTTGTACCTGTGATCCTGCCGTAGTATTAAACTGCTAATATAATCGAAATCGTAAATGAATATCTCGAAGAAAACTAGGGTTCATTTTCCTAATCATCTAGAAAGATATTTGATCTCCTCTGTGGATACTTGTATACCTGGTAGGGTTATATTATTGAATGTCATTAAACTTGGCAAATGAATTTCAAAATAAAGGTTTGAATGCTATATTTCATGTTTCTTTAAGAAGAATTTTACCACTTTCCTGAGAAAAACTACTTTCTTGATAAAATACAGATTTATTATGTGGATTTGTGTACATATGAGCACCTGAGTCGCAGGTATGATTCGCGAGCAGGCTAGCCTTATTTACTTGTATGTATAACTGCGTCGCATGACCGATTCGCGAGCGGGGCAGATAGATGCATCTATGGTTTGAGCCGTTCGACCCTCGGCAGTGCACAGTTTATAATTGTTGGTCCGCGCCGTTCGACCCTCTGCATTGCTTGCACATGATATTTGTTGTGTAGTTGCTATGATTTTTGCCTTATTACTGGCCTGAAATATTAAGTTGTCGATTGAAATGATAGAGATTTAGAGTTACTAAAGATTTGGAACAAGTAGTTCCTTCCCGCTGATTAAGTAGTTAATTGCTTAAATCACCCATGTTGATTAATTGTTATTAATATGACGAGGAATTAAAGTGTTAAATGTGGAAAGAGTTGACATTTTTTATTCCTGCACTTAATAAATTGCCTATGATGATCATGCTTATTGTCACACTTGAATATTCTAAATTGACCTCTAGCAAGTGTCTAATCTGACCTCTCGTCACTACCTCTCTGAGGTTAGGCGGGATACTTACTGAGTACACGTTATTTTTCGTACTCATACTACACTTGCTGTGCATTTTGTTGCACAGGTACATTCTTAGCAGTGGTTGACTTGGAGACTTAGACGGGATTCATCATCCGGAGGCGTTCCGCAGCTGACAGAGTCTCCCTTCTATGTAATTGTATTTAATTTAAAGTCTTTGTCCAATTGTTCTTCGTACAAGCGTTGTATGATTGTATAAATTCTTAGAAGTCGCTCATGCACTTGTGTCACCGGGTTCTGGGGATGTGATGAGATTTATTTTATTGAATTAAATTGATTCTCTGTCATACTTAACTTACGAAAATTTATTCAATTGATTAAGAAATGTGAGAAAAAGACAACGATTTCGAAAATGTTAAGCAGGAAAATAGTTCAACTAATTTAGGGGTTGGCTGCCCGACGGTGGTGTCCGGCGCCATCACGATCTTATGGATTTTGGGTCGTGACAGGTGTGGGTACATTGTATTATATATGGAGTGGTGTTAATGACAGGAGAGGTAGAAGATTGTTCATTGGCCATTGTGAGAAAAAAAGGTAGAAGGTTCTGAAAAGAATTACAGAGATGCAATGGAAGATAATGGTTCAGAACTGCTGCGAGTGAGAGGATTTTATGGAAGAAAGGGCTAATAATGAGAGGGGAGGGAAACAGGTTCTGAAGAGCTTTGAAACGACGGTAGGTTTGTGGGAATATGTAACGTGCAGGGGAGGTGAAGGGCTTTGAGATACATGACGTGATATACATGCTCTGAAAAGTCGGATGATATGGAAGTTGAATTAATTTTGTTGTCTTTTGAGAAAAGCACATTACTACTAACATGTGGTACAGGAAAAAAGTTCCTGGCATGTTCTTGTAAAAAGGATTTTACAGCTCTCTTTCGCAGTTCAACACTGTACCTTTAGCTTCTATAGTCATCATGCGTGTCTACCTGCACCGGTATTGATGCGAGTTAGGCTTGGTCAGAAAACACTTAGCTAATTTTACCTTAGTATGATTGTCATAGCCATATGAGAAGAACCAGGTTCTCAATTAGGTTTAACTAACCCCAGTGCCATCCTTTTTCTCTCAAAGTGTTCCCTGCTTAGAGCTTTGGTGTAAGATATCTCCAATTTGATCTTCAGTGCAGCAGAATCTCATACGGATAAGTCCATTTTCCACATTATCTCTGAGAAAATTGTGTCTGACATCAATGTGTTTGGATCTCTTGTGTTGAACCGGGTTCTTTGCCATGTTGAGAGCACGGGTGTTGTCACATAGAAGTGGTACACAATCAATGTATACTCCGAAGTCTTCTAATTGTTTCTTGATCCACAGTAGTTGAGCACAACACGAGGTAGAAACAACATATTCTACTTCAGCTGTTGAGAGATCCACTGAGTTTTGTTTCCTTGTACCCCATGAGATTAGACATGATCCAAGGAGATGAGCCATTCCAGATGTGCTTTTCCTGTCCACCAGATAACTTGCATAATCAGCGTCAGCATAACCAATAAGGTTGAAATTGTCACCTGAAGGATAATATAGAACCATGTCATGTGTGCCCTTTAGATATCTCAGAATTCTCTTAGCAACCTTTACATGAGATTCCTTAGGATTTGATTGAAACCTTGCACATAATCCCACACTAAAAACAATGTATGGCCTACCGGCAGTAAGGTAGAGTAGAGATCCAATGATTCCGCGATACATTGTGTGATTCACATGTGATACAGAATCATCCATGTCTAGCTTAGTAGCAGTAGCAATAGGGGTATCGATCACCTTTGATGCTTCCATATCAAACCTTTTCAGAAGTTCTTTGATGTATTTATGCAGACTGATACACGTTCCCTTTATGGGCTGCTTCACTTGAAGACCTAGGAAGAAGTTCAGTTCCCCCATCATACTCATTTCAAACTCACTTCCCATGAGTTTAGCAAATCCTTCACATAGTGAGTCTGCAGTAGCCCCAAATATGATGTTATCCACATAAACCTAAACAATGAGTAGGTTCTTTCCCATTTCTTCAAAAATAGTGTATTGTCAATTTTTCCTCTTGTGAAACCATTTTCCAAGAGAAACTTGGATAGCCTCTCATACCAGGCTCTAGGGTCTTGCTTCAATCCATACAATGCCTTATCCAATTTGAATACATTTTCAGGATGTATATGACATTCAAAGCCTGGAGGTTGCTTAACATAGACCTCTTCCTTAAGAAAAACGTTCAGAAAGGCACTCTTCACATCCATTTGGAAAAAGGTGAATTCCATATGTGATGCAAAGGCAATGAGGATCCTAATAGCTTCCACGCGAGCAACTGGGGAAAAAGTCTCATCATAATCGATCCCTTCCTCCTGATTGTATCCTTGGACAACAAGCCTTGCTTTATTCCTTGTAGTATTTCCATGTTCATCCAGATTATTCCTGAAAACCCACCTAGTCCCTATGATGGTTCAGTCTGAAGGTCTAGGTACCAGGTACCATACCTTGTTTCGTTCAAACTGATGTAGCTCCTTTTGCATAGTTGTAATCCAGTCTGCATTCTTCAAGGCTTCCATGATATTTTTGGGTTCTATTTGGGATAAAAAGGCTGAAAAGGCTAGGGAATTTCTGGTTTTTTATCTTGTCTGGACTCTAGAATCAAGGGGGTGATTAAATTATTAAGTGGATGAGAGTTTTTGTGTTTCCAATTTGGGACTAGAATCTAATTGCTAGAGGAACTAGGTAAATCAGATGGGTTTTCCTGCATTCCTCGTTCTACTACCTGTGGAGTGCCTTGCACTGCATCTCCAACTCTTTCTTCAGCTTCAGTGGTAGTGATTGAGGTATCAGGTTCTTCGTGTGAAGTGGAAGAGGATGTTACATTGTCTTCACTTGCCTCCTTCATCTGACTCATCATATCAGCTTTGCCATTTGAAACATCAGATATTTCGCTAGGAACCAAAAATGGTTCATTGTCTTGATCATCATTGTTTCCTTCCTTGTTTGAGTAAGGTGTATCATTGAATATCACATGAACACTTTCTTCCACGCATTGTGTCCTTTTGTTGTGGACTTTGTTGGATTTACTTTGAGAGGAATATCCCAGAAAGATTCCTTCATCACTTTTTGCATCAAACTTCCCAAGCTGGTCCTTCCCGTTGTTGAGAACATAGAATTTGCATCCAAAGGTTCTCAGATGAATTATCTTTGGTTCTTCCATTGAGTAGCTCATAAGGGGTTTTGTTCAAGAGGGACCTAATCATGCACATGTTCACCAAGTAACATGCAGTGTTTATTGCCTCTGCCCAGAAATATTTGGCAATTCCACTGTCAATAAGCATTGTACGTGCCATGTCTTCTCGAGTTCTATTCTTTCTTTAAACAACACCATTTAGATATGGAGTCCTTGGGGCTGAGAAGTTGTGAGTAATCCCATTTTCATTGCAAAACTCATCAAATTTGGCATTGTCGAATTCTGTCTAATGGTCAGATTTGATGTATTCTACTTTCAATTCTATCTTCACTTGTATTTTCTTGACAAAGGCCACAAATACCTCAAAGGTCTCATCTTTTGTTCTAAGAAACAGTGTCCAAGTTAATCTTTAATAGTCATCTATAATAACAAAAATACACTTCTTTCCACATCTGCTTGGTATTCTCATAGGACCACATAGATCCATATAAAGGAGTTCAAGTTGTTTTGATGTGTTGACATCCTTCTCTGGCTTAAAAGATGATTTCACGTGTTTTTCCCTAGCACATGCATCACACACTCTGTGCTCCTTGAAATTTGAATTTGGAAGGCCACGAACCAGGTCCTTCTGTATCAATTTATTCATAAGTGAGAAGCTTGCATGCCCCAATCTTCTATGCCACAATTCTGCATCATCATCAACTGCCTTTAAGCAGCTCATATCACAAGCTTGCAGAGATTCAAACTCAGCAACATAGATGTTCTTGTATACTTTAGCTACTAGAACCACTTCACCAGTTACCAGATTAGTAACTGTGAACACTTTAGACAAAAACTCTACTTTGTTCCCTTTATCACAGATTGGAGAGACACTCAAAAGACTGTACTTCAGGCCATCCACATAGTACATGTTCTCAATTGAGTGAGAAAGAGACTTTCCAACCTTTCTAACACCAAGTATGTATCCTATTTTTTTCCATTGCCAAAGGATACATTCCCTCTGTTCAGGGAAAATCCATGGTGTTCCCAGTCATTTTCTTTGAGCATCCACTGTCCATGATCCATTGCAGTCCACTTCCTCTCACTGTTCCCTGCACATATAAATTACAGGTTAGATTTAGGAACCCAAACTAGTTTCGGTCTCTTGTAATAAGGAAAAGGGTGAATGATAGATTTTCTAGTCCATGCAGGCAAGATGCAATTTTGCGAGTGGTACCTGGTGCCCATTTAGTAGTCACTTTTTCAGTAAACACTTTGTTTTTCTGAACAGATTGAACGTTGGCATGACAGTTTTCTTTGACGTGCCCATTGTTCCCATAATGGGTACAAAGCCAGTTATTCGGAACCGTGACGTACTTGCTGTGAGTGTTGTAAGGAATTTTCTCCTTTTGGAACCCGATTCCCTTCCTGTTTCCAATATTTTTAAAGTACATGGCAGTGACAGCATCTGAGGACTAGGTCCACTTAAGAGATTTCTCAAGATTAATTACTCTCTACAATTCCGCTTGAAGTTGCCTGTTTTTCTCAAGTTCACCACATAGACTAGTTTTCATGTCATTCAATTCCTTTTGAAGCTTAATGTGTTTCTCACTATCTACTTCCTTCCCTTTCTCAACACTTACAAGCCTATGTTCTGATTTGATTCCCTCAATTGTTTCCTCTAGGTCTGTGATTACCACCAGAAAGTCATCCCTTTCTTGCTCAGTAGCTGCAATTTTTTCTGCTAGAGTATCATTTTCTTTGTTAAGGTTCTCTATGGTTTCCCTTAAGTCAACAACCACTATTGTCAGGTCCTCTCTCTCATTTTCCACACTATTAATCTTTTCAGTTAAAACCTCTTTTTCTTTCTCAAGATTGTTTACAGTTTCCTTTAGGTCAACAACCACTACCATTAAGTCATCTCTCTCATTTTCTACACAGTTTATTTTTCCAGTTAGAACTTCCTTTCCTTTTTCACTATTATCTATGGTTTCCTTTAAATCAACCACATAGACCACCAGATCATCTCTAGATTGATCGGCATCTTCTAACACTATGGTCAAGGCATCCTTATCATGGACTAGACTATAATATTATCAATTAGAACATTTTCTAATGACATCAATTTCTTAGAAGAGTAGGACTTCAGATTTCTCTGAACATGCCAGAAATTTACCTCATCATAGTCATCCTCTTCATCATCATCAGACTGATCCATCAATGCAAACAATGAATTATATTCCTTTGCTTCATTTTCCACTGTCATCATGAAATTGTTTCCTGCTTCTGGTTCCTCTTCTGATTCACTGGAGGAGTCTCCTCATGCAGAAAGAGCTTGCTTCACAACATTGTCAGCTGCACTTTTTCGGCTGAATCATTTGTCAGGAACCAGGTTCTTTTTTGTTGTTTTGTTAGAGTTGTGTTTGTAGTGCTCCTGCTTCAGAAGTGCGCAGTCTTTGATGAAGTGTCCTGGCTTTCCGCACTTGTGACAGAGATCATAGTTCCTTAGTTTACTTGAACTGCCTCTCCTTGGTATACCCCTATTTCTTCGAACCATCTTTTGAAGTCTTTTAGTGAGATAGGCCATATCACTGTCTTCATTCACTTGAGTCATTGTTTTCAGCCTTGAGCACCAGGTTCTTCTCCTTCTTTGGCTCTCTTCTTTCACTGTCTTTATTTCTCTTTATCTCGTACGTCTTCATATTTCCAATTAGCTCATCCATGGTTAGAGTTTGTAGATCTTTGGCTTCAGTGATGGCGTTCACCTTACTCTCCCAAAAGCTAGGTAAGACACTAAAAACCTTCCGTACCAGCTTGTTTATAGGAATAATTTCTCCAAGTGAATGAAGCTCATTTACGATAGACGTGAATCTAGTGTGCATATCTTGTATAGACTCATCATCTTTCATCCTGAAAAAGTTCATACTCAGTGGTAAGCATGTCAATCTTGGGCTGTTTAACCTGAGTAGTTCCTTCACGTGCCGTTTGCAATGCTTCCTATATCTCGTTGGCAGATTGACAAGCTGATATTCTATTGTACTCATCAGGTCCTATACCACATACCAAGATCTTCTTGGCACAAAAGTTCTTCTCAATAACTTTTCTGTCAATATCGCTGTATTCTTTTCTGGTTTTTGGCACCATCACTAGAGGTTCTCCAACCTTCTTCATAGGAACATGTGGACCATCACAAATGACGTCCCACAGCTCGGAGTCTTATGCCATTATAAAATCATGCATACGAGTCTTCCACTAGCCGTAGTACTAACCATTGAATCTAGGAGGCCTGTAGGTTGATTGTCCTTCCTCAAAGTTAGAAAGAACCAGCTCTGATAAAAATTGATAGTTTATATGAGTCCACCAACTGTATAGAGACTTGGTCCTATATTAGTTCCCTCTGTGTTAACTACTAAAACAATATGTAAATAAGACACATGATTTTTACGTAGAAAAATCCCAACTCAAGGGGACAAAATCCACGACATACACTGGTAAGATTTCAACTTCACTAACTTGTAACTACACTATTACAAGCCACTTTGTAATGACTTTATTACAAAGACTTCAATCTCACTAACTTGTAATACACTTATCACAAGCCACTTTGTCACTCACTAGTTACAAAGACTTCAACCTATGACTATCTCTAGTCACAACACAAACTCAGATGGTTTATGATTTTCAGTTTCCAAAAACAAAGCTAAGAAAGCAAGATGAAGTTACAATGAAGAACAAAACACAAGATTACAACTCAACTAAGGACACACATAGACTCGTAGTGGAACTGGTCCGTAGTGGAGTTGTCTTCTTGTTCTTGACACGCTTGAGACTTTAATGCTAGATCAAATCTTCAATGCTTGAGAGAATATCACTAAATGCTCAGGTGAATATCTTATTGCATTACACCATGTTGTTATACTACCAAGACATCCCAAGGATGATGTCTATTCTTAGTTGGTACACGACTCTTCCCAATGGGAAGTGACTGCTACACTGTTTTTGCACTATAGTGTGCACAGTTGCAGGCAGTCACTTTTTATTGTTGCTTTCCAACTGTAGAGTTGACTTGTACTTTTGTTAGGGAAACATCAAGGGATCAGGTCCCTAAACTGGTTCTTGTGAATCCAAAGGCACACTGCCCAAATTATCTTGAGTTCATTGCTGAATGATTGTACCACCCATGCATCAGGTCCTTTATCTGGTTCTATACAGAAAGTTTGTAAGATCATCAAAACATAAGACTAAGAGACCTCCATCACATTGCTTCTATATTCACTAGTTCATGTAATAGAGAGGCGCATAACTTGTTATATTGTTACTTTATATTTTGTTGGTTGAAGTTTTTATTTTTTTTTAGTAATCAAAAAGGCTAGTTGAATTTTTTATTGAACCTAGTTAGGAGAATAATCGAGAGAGGTTCTCCTAAAGACCAATCCACTATGAATTCTTGCATATCGTCACATGTTTAAAATTAGTTTAACTTGTAAGGTTGAGACTTAATCGAGAGAGTAGTTTCTACTAAACAAGCGAACTAATAACCAAGTGAATTCGAGAGACTCTCTTGAACATTAGAAGTGAATTATCTAGAGTTAAATCCCAAACATTTGTTTTGCACCTATCCTATCAACCCTATTTTCTCCCAATTGATATCTTCCTTTACCTACTACTTTCGTTGTTTGTCATTAGCAAATAGTTAGGCTCTTAGTTAATTTTAGTTTTAAATCACATAATTCTCAATTATTGATCATCTTGAATAGCAATCTAACTACAAACTACGATAATAACTATTTAACTCCAATCCATATAGAGTGATTGGAGGTGAACCTGCTGGTTTGCCCTGAACATACTCCTGCCCCCACCTCTTGCTGGAGCCATGCATTTGAAACGCAAGGAAGTCAACTCTATTGGACTCCACTATACCCATAATATGCAGTACCTCATGGAAATGGTCCAAGAAATCCTAGGGGTCCTTAGAAGGTTTACCAACAAAGCAAATAGGAAACAACTTGGTGAACTTGTCCAACCTCTTCAGCTCCTTGGACGACATAGGGGTCCCTCCCAAGACTGTGTAGCAATAAGAGGTTGAACTGCTCCAACTAGTGGAACTGTGGGAGTCTGATATCCCTATGTTATCTACTCTGGGGTATGAGTAGCGTGAATCCGGGCTCCTCCCCCAGCCAGAGCGACGACTAGTGCCATAGGGAACAAACCGGCCTGGGCCACACTCTGCATAAGTCCCACCAGGCGGGCTAGGGCATCCTGAATTACTGGGGTGGCAATGAACCCCTATGGGACCTGAGTTGGTCCAACTGGCGCAGTTTGAACAAGGATCACCTCCTCTTGCTCGATATGAGGCTCTGCAATAGGTGCTAATGTGTGTGCTCTAGGCTGAGCTCTGCCCCTACCTCTGGCTTTGCTTCGGCCCCTACCCCTGGTAGTGGATGCAACCTGGGGCTCTGCCTCCTGATCAGTTGCGAATGTTGTTCGCGTCCGCAACACCTGTGAGAGAACAAGAATCTAATGGTTCAAACTCAAATATATAATACGTTTGCACGATAAAGAAAGAAAGAAAGAAGTAAAATTTTCTAAAGCCTATAGCCTCTAGAAGATAAGTACAAACGTCTTTGTACCGATCCGTTAGACTCTACTAAGCTTGCTAATGACTCGTGAGACCTAGGCAACCTAGTGCTCGGATACTAACTTGTCAATGCTCGAAATCCTAATCATGGGGCCATAATTTCGCCTAACATCCACTTGTTGGGCAAGCCAACATTAGCTAAAGAATTATTTAATTTTACCAAATTAAAGGCAAAATATTAATAATTAAAACATGAAATACTCCAAAATACATGTAATAAATCCATGAATAACGCGGTCTATACTAATCCCAGAAATCTGAAGTCACAAGTACATGAGCGACTAGAATACTACCAATATAGTCTAAAATAAAAAACAATTGTTCGAAACAAAGTAAATACTAAATCAAGATAATGAAGGGGACTTCAGGGACTACAAACACTGTGCAGCTGTACCCCAAGTCTCCTAAACATATATGATCCGAGCAAGTCTTCGCTAAACGCAACTAGGAACAACACTCGAATCTGCACAAGAAGTGCAGAAGTGTAGTATGAGTATAACCGTTCTAATGTACTCCGTAAGTGCCAAGCCTAACCTCGACGAGGTAGTGACGAGGATAAGACAAGAGCCAAATGAATAACAGATAAAGAGTCAAATGAAACATCAGGGTTGGGATAGGTATAGGGAACACTAGATGGGAACATAAATAAGTAATCATGAAGTAGTCCTCTTTCTGATCCAGGCAATGGAACCACCAAGTCAAATTTCATATTTTTCGAATAACCAGTAGAATAATGAAATCAATAAACTCGGACAACATCACATTTCGTGCTTTTACTGTCATCCTCACCATATCAGAAAAATGCAAGTGTACGGCATCACCCTTCGTGCTTTTACTCTCATTCTCACGTGATCATAATAAAATGCATATGCACGGCATCACCCATCGTGCTTTAATCTCCCATGCTAAATAAACATGTACACATCACCCTTCGTGCTTTAATTCTTACATTCACTCAAACAGTGATATCAATATGAAAATACGACACGACAACACCCTTCGTGATTTTCACTCTTCCTCACCAAACAACAACAACAACAACAACAATCCAACGTATCAAACAAGGTGGGAAGAAAATTTCAACTTCAACCATTGTGCTAGAATAATCAAATTCAACTTTAAATATCGCAACAAGTCAATATAAGCAATAAACACGAAAGGGAGCAATTAAATAATTAACAATCTAACTAAGGCATGGAACGCATAGTAAATGAAACAACATAGTGCAAATAAGGCAAATTCCACTCGTATGATTTAACCCATGACAATGTATATATACTTGTCACATTACATATTCATGGTCTTCACAAACATTCACAAAATAGACCAAACAACTCCTAATTCCCTCAAGTCAAATTTAACCATGACACTACCTCTTTTTCGCAACCAAATCAAAAATGCATGGCTTTGTCATTCGAACAAGCCTCCAAACGAACCGAATCTAGCTAATTATTAATCAAATAATCCAAAATGAGCTTCAGAAACTACCCACAAAGGAAAAAGGTTCAATTACGATCATTTATAAAATAAAGTTTAACAAAAATTAACCCCGGGCCCGCTTGGTCGAAATCCGAGATTCGGATCAATTTTCGATTACCCATTCACCCTCGAGCCCCATTATGTGATTTGTTTCGAAATCCTGCCTCAATTTGAGGTCTAAATCTCAATTTCACAAAATCCTTGAATTCTATCAAAAAGTTCTAATTTATACCATGAAATTCATAGATTCTATGTTAAACAATCATGAAAAACAGTGAGGAGTTGATGGGAAATGAATTAGAGTTTCTTACCAATGAAATTGGGGAAAGAATATTCTTCAAAAATCGCATCTAGAGTGTTTAGGGTTGAAAAATGATGCAAAATGATCTAAGTCTTGACTTTCCCATCTTTTACTCAAATGCCAACATTGCAATTGCTAACTCATGTTTTCAATCGCAATAATCGCAAATGCGATTATTGCATCAGCCTTCAGAATTCACAATTGGGACAAAAATCCTAGCAAATGTGAATAGTCTCATCATCGCAAGTGCGAGGTAGGCTTCACATTTGCAAAGCTACCAACCCCTAGCCCCCAGCTCCAAGTAGAAAAAGCGACATCCGTCTGTCTGCAAATGTGACCCTTTCTTCGCATTAGTGAAGTCCGCAGTCCTAGTGCCAAATTCGCATTTACGAGTCTGACATAGCAAGGGAGGCTCGCAATTGCGATCAGGTCTTTGCAAATGCGAGACCTACAACCTGAACCCACCAACTGATGTGCGTCAGCAATTCCAATTCATTCCACAACGCATTCGAAACCCACCCGAGCCCCTTGGTCTCCAATCAAACATGCACACAAGTGTAGCAACACCTTACAAAATTGCTCGCTACCTCAGATCATCAAAAAATATCAAATAACAAGAATCAATCACCAAAACTCTAAATTTCAACTTAAAACTCAACTTTTGCCAACTTTCACATAATGCGCTGAAACGCGCTCGAGTCACCTGAGACCGCAACCAAACATGTGTACAATTCCAAAAATATCAAGCAAACCTACCGAAATCGTCAAAACACTGATCCCAGATTGTTTACTAAAAATGTTTATCGTGGTCAACTCTAGCCTCATTTTAAGTCAAACATCACATTTTCTTCAAAATTTCACATAAAAGCTTTTTCCAAAAGGGACACGGACAATGCACGCAAATCCATATATATTAGATGAAGCTACAAGAGTTCTTGGAACACGGGAATTAAGGCTAGTGCTTATTACGACATATGGGGTCGTCACATATACTTTAAACAAACTTGTCCAAAGGCTCATAAAATGAATAATAACATCAAAACAAAGTATCAAACATCAAACCAAAATCTTAATCTTTTTTAACTTTCAAATTTTACCGTTTCACTAGATATATCTGAATCACACCCGAGCCCGTCGGGTCGCCTCAAAATCATCCCAGTAAGTCCAAATAATCTCTATGAACCTATCTAAAAGGTCAAAACATGGATCTAAATTCGATAACTTAAAAGTCAAACTCTTCATTTCTTATGTTCTTCAAATGGCCAACTTCCAACTTAAAGCACCGAATTCTTCTCGGGCTATCCAAGATAGATATAGATATAGATCCATTTTTCAAAATTTTCTCATGATTCTAAACAAAAATTAACCACATCCATGAGAAGCTGGATAAGTATGAATAGAGCTAAAAACCAGGAGAAGAAAAACCACTTGAAAGAAGTTGTGCTAGAGTGACTACGAGAGGAATAATTTAACATTCGTTTAGGTGTCATTGAATGAGTATATATAAGAGGTTAATATCATGACCCAAAACCCATAATAGATCGTGATGGTGCTAAAACCCTCTGTTAGGCAAGTCAACATGCGAACCTCCAATTATTTATTCATTTTCAACTTATAAAAATTAGAAATTTCCTTAAATACACCGAATAGAAGAAGATCTCATGAAAACATGCATACTTATTTCCCCAAAGAAATACTAAGTATGACTACAACACAACCCATAGTGACAATAATAATAAGTACAACAGTAAATAACCTCTACTAGCCCCAAAAGCCAACGTCACAAGTGCATGAGCAATAGAAATTACAAATTTATTATAACAGGTCGAGATGGCACCCAACACCGCCGTTAGACAAGCCAACATGTGAACCTTCAATTATTTATTCATTTTAACATTTAAAAAATCAAATATTTCCTTAAATACGCCAAATAGAAGAAGATCTCATGAAAACATGCATACTTTTTTCCCAAAAAATACCAAACATGACTACTACATAACCCACAGTGACAATAATAATAAGTACACTGATGAATAACCTCTACTAGCCCCGGCGTCACAAGTGCATGAGCAATCTAAGGAATATACAAAATTACTACAGCTACTGCATGAAATGAAATAGACAGAAATAACAAATAAGGTAGAGGGAGAATCTGGTTGCTGCGGATCGGAGCATGGAAGGCAGATCGCCGCTAAATCTCCATGCAATGTGTGTACGTTCCCATGTGATCACTGGAAGTACCTGTTTCAGTACCTGCACAATCAGTGAAGAAGGCATGAGTACGTAAATCAACGCATACCCAGTAAGTATCTGGTGTAACCTCGAAGAAGTAGTGGTGAGGGATCAACTTGACACTTACTAGTGGTCAAATAATAAAATACATAATGTAGACATGTATGAAATACAACAAGTAACAACAAAAAAGATAACCTTTAATAAATTTTCAAACGTGGATCAATATGAAATCACTAAAAATGTCATAACCGGCCTTGAAGGCACGGACACAACTGATATAAATACCAAATCAAATCTCAAGTATTTTGTGCGAGTATGCCTAGATGAATGGCCTAATCCCATAGGAATAGTGATACACAGTACTAGTGAGGTGAACGATCCGATCCCATATGAATAATATTACCATAGTGTCGAGATGAACGACCTGATCCCATAAGATTAATTTACAACAATGCCAAGGTGAACGACTCGATTCCATTAGAATATTTTATAATTCTGCCGAGGGGAACGACCTTATTCCAGTAGAGTAGGGAAACTATATCACTCGCAAAAATACATGCGAGTCAATAAGACGCGGATCTATTCTTCATCAAATATTCCATAAATTTCCAAGGTAAGAGACTCATTCAATATTTTATTCTACCCTCAATCCTAGTCATAAATTAAGGAAACAAAATATACAAGATAAACACAAATAGTATATTTTAGGCATGATGTGAATGTAAGTCTACTCGGATATAACATGAATATAGCTACGTGCGGACTCTCGTCACCTCATGCGTACGTATCTCCCACAGCAAGTAGCATACAACAATTAATACACCTAAGGGTATAATTCACTCTTACTGTCACGACCCCAAGTGTCCACCTTAGGATATCGTGATGGCACATAGTCTCTAAGACTAGGTAAGCCTAATATTGACTAATGGAAATAATCAACAAAAATACTAAAGCAAGACTGGTAACACAAAAAACTCCCAAAATAAGATCTGAACAACCTCTCTCCCAAAATCAGTGTAATTAAGTCATAAGTTCTACACAAGTCTTGAAGTGTCTGGATAACAGCTACAATCAAACACTAACGTCCAGCACAAGTATACCTTGAAGTCTCTGGATAACAGCTACAATCAAACACTAACGTCCAGCACGGGCAAACGTACCTGGATCTAGACAAAAAGATGTGCAAAATCATAGTACGAGTACACCATAACGTTACTCGGTAAGTATCAAGCCTAACCTCGGTGGAGTAGTGATGAGGCCAGGTCAAGATACCTTATAACATAATAAAAAGAATAAAAACATATTAATGAGAAGTGATAGGAGGCGGTGAAATAAATAATATGAAACAAGTTAATAACATGGACTAATGACAAGATTGTAGGCACAGAGATATCATAAAGGAATCAATTAAAGAGAACCACAATAGTCATATACGGCAATAAGGCAAGGAAGAGTAAAACAACAAGAAGTGTTCCCACTAATAACTCTTTACAACATGAGATAAACAACAAGAATAACAAATGAGGTACCGCCTCGTATAAATAAAGAATCACAACTGAGGTACCGCCTCGTATATAACAAGAATCACAACCAAGGTACCGTCTCGTATATAACAAGAATCACAATCGAGCTAGCGCCTTGTATATAACAAGAATCACAATCGAGGTACCGCCCCGTATTCATATTTCTCAATTTCAATCACAATCTTTCCTTATATCATGGCGGAAGCCTTACATTTAGTTTTAAAAATCATTTTATCCAAAATAGCTATGTGCACTTTAGCCACCTTATCACACCATGTGACTTCAAGTAGTTCCCCCACTAGCAACACACGTATCAAGGCCACCTAATCTCACCGCATGCGTATCAACCCCAAGCCTTATACCACCGCATGTGTATCAATATCACAACATAATCACAACGCACACCACAAGTGCCCATATGCCACAACTTGCCAACAGAATCAACAATTACAATATGTCCACAACAAATAGCCCATGGGTCAACTACAATGTGCGCAAGAATCTCAACCATAGCAAAATAAAAGTAAATAGGTCAATATGAAAGATATCTCAGCGACTAACAATGTTGCCTCAATGTGATAACGACCTTCTTAACTTCATCAACAATAACTCAACAATAAGATATTTCATGAAATAAAAACTTCAATTATAAGTAATTCAACAATTTAAAGAAGTAACAAAACACAAGGAAGGAAATAACTTCGATTAATCGTATAAGAGAAAATTAGCAAGTAAGAGATGAACAAGTATTAACAATGTCATTAAAGCATGTAAAGGTAGATTTGCACATGAAAGGGTGGATTACAATGAAGGTGTAACATATTAAGACAATCAATACAAGCATGAAAAGAGTTTGAATAGCTTAAACATGTCAATTATCAAATATAGCCTGTGTACCTACTTGTCACCTTGCGTACACGACTTCACATAACCCAATTAGCACAAACAAACCAATTTCTAAGGAATAGGATTCTCATACAAAGTTAGGCAAGATATTTACCTCAACTAGGCCAACTCTACACTCACAAATAGCCTTTCCCCTTAAAGTTTCCTCCTCACGGCTCAAATGTAACCAAAAATGACTTAATATCATCAAAAAATGTAAGGGAAAATAATTACAATAGATAAAGTTATGATCTTTACATTTTTCGCAAAAAGTCAACAAAAGTCAACTCATGGCACGCCCGGTCAAAACTCTGGTCCAAGGGTAGATTTTGGCTACCCATAACCCCACGAGTTCATATATGTAATTAGTTTTAAAATTCAAGTCCAAATCGACTCTCAAAACTCGATTTCTCATTTTTCAAAAACGTGAAAAGGTTTCACAAATTTTCACTTTCATTCAAATGATTTTGATGTTAAATCAGATATATAATCATGAAATATAGTTGGAAATCGATTAGAATCACTTACCCAATGTTTGTAGGTGAAATTCCCCTCTCTAAATCTCCCCTACAGAGTCTATGGGTTTCTAAAATGTGAGAAATAAGGTGAAATACTGACTTCCCATCCCTTATAACCAGCTGCAGATGTCGCATTTGCGACATAGGGTTCGCATTTGTGATACAGTTGCAATTGCGAATCAAGACTCGCATTTACGAACCTTGACAGCCTAAAAAAAGATGCAATTGCGACAAAGGCTTCGCAATTGTGAAGATGGCTACTATCTCAAATGCCACATCATCCTGTGCTCGAGAAATACGTCGCTTCAGTGCGACCAAATGATCGCAAACCAGCCCTCAGGACTGTTGACTTCGCAAATGCGAAGGGGAAGTCGCATTTGCGACATCTGAACACCCTCATCACCTTCGCGATTTCTAAAACTTTACTACTTCAAATTGCCATATTTTGGCAAAATAACACAAATCAACCTACGGACTTTCGAACTAACTTCTGGGTATATGCCTAAGTCGAAAATCATGATACGAAGGTAATCGAGCCATCAAAATATCGTTATGGGGTTGTTTTCACAAAAGTCAACCATTGGTCAATATAAACAAATTAGGCTTCTAAGCCAAGAATCAAGAGGTCCAAATCGACCCGAAATCTTCCTGAAGCTAATCAACCCCGTGAATCATAAAATCATAAACACACGTGTGTAAAGCATCAAAAGGGGAAACGGGGCGCAATTACATAAAACGACCAGTCAGGTCATTACTCTTACAATATTATGAAAGAGACTGACCTCGTTTCCAAGCTCATTACCTAGCTCTTAAACCTCAGTAGAAATACTAACGCAGAGCAATCTGAAACAAGCCAAAAGTAGTACAAACTAATCAATATATACTCAAAAGCACATAATTTAACTATTAAAACAATTTCCTTACCAAATTGGAAAAGTCCCTAAAAGTCACCCCCCCCCCCCAACCCAC